>UZAM01007093.1:18692-36233 GCA_900618415.1 Soboliphyme baturini
TAGCTTGTTAATCGCCGAAAGTTTTTATTTTCTCTTTTGGCCTCAGCAGCCACGAGTCAGTTTGAGTTTCAGCTTCAGTTCAGGTTCGATCTTCGCAGTTCAACTACGGCAGCAAACGCAAAACAGACGTGAAACGACACTCCTTTGCAGTCGAGGACGACAGTACGGTTGGTTGAAGTTCAGTGAGCTGACCATGACCTGGATGAACGTTGGGTATTTTCTGCAAAACGTTCCTCGAACAATTATTTCAAAAATGAACAAATTTTGTCAGTAAATACAGGAAGGCTAAAATTGGTTTGGTCGATATATCATGGTTCGTAACGCCTGCAGATAGACTTCATTGAAAGCCACGGTTGACTTTGCCATGTTTTTTAATAAAGTTTATTGCAGAAACCCAATTGGTAAGTTTTAGATAATGCGTAATTCTTTTAAGACCACGTTTTATGGTACAATACACTGCTTCCTTTTTCCTAGTTGCCCAGAGACAGCCATTTCAGCCGACCATAACTCTACGGTATTTCAACATCTGCAATGGCACATGCATTTCTCATCATTTTTGTTCGCTACAGCCATTTGACATTCATCTCGAATTGCGTTTCGGGAACTGGACTCATACGCTACCGCATAAACGTCATAAGCTATTCGTACACCGGAGTATGTCAGATAGTGAATGATTTCTCCAGGACTAGATTTCATGGCGTATTGCACCGCCCTCTTTCCGTTTCAGGCTGTTTCGTTGCACTTTCGCGATCTTCAGAGAAGACAGCGGCAGCCTATTCGTTGCAAGTAATTCGAACTTGTTCAATGGAACGCATTTTCAGTATCAAAAACGGTCATGTAGATCAACACCTAAACAGCGACGTATATCCTGCTACTACAACCAGGTTTTCCTCGGACGGCTTTGGGGGCGTTTGATGCGGGTGATGGCTTAATTCCACGCGTCACGTCTGTGAACAGCTACTTTATAAGTCGGTGCATTGCTTCACTTGTTAAGTGTGTCTGTTCAAGGAAAGATTTTTGGCTTCATGTAGACTTCCACTTTTAGGTAGGCTCGTTTCTTTTCTCAATTCAGTGTTTTCGTGCAGTCTGACCATTTGATACTCAGCAGCTGTAGCTAGTATTTCATATAGAGCCACCAAATCCTTCTGAGATCTTTCTCTGATATGGTCTGTGTTTCACAACTATAAATTAAGGCGGTCACGAGCGGAGATTAAAGTAATCCTAGTTTGTTTTTATGCTGAGCTGTAAAGGTCCTCAGACGTTGGTTAATGATTCCATAAATGACTGACGCAGCCAACTCGATTTTGTGTTATCCATTATTTGATTTGTCCTCGGATAACGAATGCAAGTCATCGCTCTTCTACTATTCCCTATTTTCCGCCCTCTGCCTCCTTAGCTCTCCAAGTAATTTCATCACCGGGTCGTCCCAGCTTGTTGATTGGATGATTAAGTAGTGATATGGGGTCATTCTTGATGTTCACTAGTTTGCTCTTAGACGAGCCGCATGACTGGCCCATGTTCTCTTGGCGTCGTAGAAGACAGAAACTATGCCTTTTAATCCAATGCCTTGTAGAATTTGTGTTCTCGGAATCTGATCCTGTCTGAACTCCTTGAACATTTTTCCACTGCATAAAGCTCTTTGCATGACCGTCACTTCGTTCTCCTCTTCATCTGGCATACCACCACTCAACGGCGTGGAATATTCTGTTTGCAACTTCTGGACCTTCGGTTCGAGCTCCATGGTGTCTTGTGCGACGACGATGCAGTTCTCCGCAAATTAGCTCCTCTCCGTCAGTATTGACACCATTACATCAATTTAACTTATTCAAGGGCGACCAATGTAAGGTCGTGGCGAGGAACGCTGGTGGAATTTGAGATGCTTTCTCCTTGTAGCACTCATCGATTGATACTGATGCAACAAGGTTCGTTAAACAGCTTGATGTCAGTCGTGCAGCCTGTGTTAAATTTTTCGATTAGGCTGATGTAAGCATGGCTTATACCATGTTCATGCCAAACTGTCATTTTTGTCGAATCGCGAATGCTTCTTTTGGTTTATGAAAGCAGAATAGGGTGGCATTTAATATTTTTTGCTCTTCTACATCAGCTACTGTACAACATATACGTGGTCAGTGGATGATAGGAAACCCTGTACGAAAACCGGCCTGTTGCCGACTTGTGACTGGTTCGAGATCATGCCGAGTACGGTTCAAAATATTGCGGTTGAAGAATTTGTAGATTTGCGATTGGCATGTAATTGGTTGATGGTTTTTAAGGTTTTTGGAGTCACGTTTTTTCATTAGAAGAATTATTCCAGATGTATTACCTACTTTAAGCGTATTGTTTTGCTTGGTCTGTTCTGTAGAACGTTTCCTCTCCGTAATCTGCCTTAGTTCTGTTTTTTGTAACATTCCTGGTAGTCTTCATTCTACTTTTAGTGTTCGTTAATGGTAGCTTCTCCTTAGACTTCTCCGGATCAGTTCATAAATCTCCACGTAGCAGTGTTTTTTGGGTTCTTTTGATCCTTTCCTCGGATCGTTAACATCGATCGTAACTGTGCAGCGTAGAAGCCGGTGGTCTGACCTTGTACATAACGTTTTTCTCACTACTGACCGACGCTTGTGGTATTTTGCGTTTCGTGTCACGATTGTCCGAATCTATTGCATCACTTGGCTCACTGGCACCCATGTGACTGGGTGGGTCAAGTCATTTCAGCTGATGAATGCTCGTTTGTCGAGCTGAGATCTGGTCCTTCGTGCGTTTCTGAGAAAATCTTTTCTATTCGATCGATTGTTTTCAAGGGTATGTTCAGGTGCTTCAGTCTAACATGTACGCTGATTTCGGCTCAACATGCTTAGCTTTAGTCAGGGATTGAATGGAGCGTTTTTAAACATGCAGGCGAAACTATTGTTCGAGCGGAGTGGAATCGTTGCAGCTCGCGGGCCGTTGAAAGCAGATCATTGCTTCCTGAAAGAAAGATGTGCCCTCTTCTTGTGTTGTACTTTTAACGACTTAAATTTTGCTGAATTTTATGTCAGCTAGCTGGTCTCTCAAGACGATTTGTAGCCGTAAGGCTACGAATCAGACAGCATAACCGTTCGTCTCACTTGCCTCGCTGGCATGGAACACCTGAACACCATGCTGCCCCTGTTATTCGCAAGTCAGCGAATTAAGTCGGGCTTGCTTTACCAAACACACTGCAGTGAATAGTCTGTGGAATTAGCAGAATGAGAGAGATTGACGCTGCAGTTCAACTTAAACCTGTACCTTTAAAATGCAAGGTCAAACTACAATCCACTGCGGCACCTGCATCTTTCCCCAGTCGTTATACTGCATGTCGAGTCTCGAATCTAAACACATGCTTAAGATTTCTCCGCCTTGCATTCATCATTCCCTCCTGGTTAGGGGGGACAGTTATGTCCGAAGACTTCTGTGATGATAGCGTGTTGCAGACAACATCATTACCAGTGGCGGCAAACATAAGCCCCTGACTTGTCTGATTCGTAGCAGTGAGTCGCTTCCGAATTCAGGCAGGTAACAGTGGAAATAGGCAGAACACTTCGAATTGTTCCTAAATAGGTTTGCTCCCGCGAATGCCTTATAAATAAACGTCATGGACAGAGATTACCTGGAAACGTACCACCCCAGTCCATCTAAAGATAAAATCTGACATGCTCTGCGTTTCGGCTATAGTTTGAAATCCGTGAGCACGATTAGTACAGAAGTCCTGTGGCGCCAAGACGATACCCTACTGAACTGGATCCATCTGATTTTTGACAGCATATGGCGGAAGACAGAAATCCCAAAGAACTGTAAGCAGGGCATGATCGTTCCTATACTCAGACGTTGGAATCGCTGTGATTGCGCTAACTACCACGATATCACGCTTCTGTCATTGCCGAAAAGGGTATTCGCGCAAATCCTCCTCCATCGACTGAACAACGCAGCTGAAGTTTCATTACGAAGAAATCAAAGTTGGTTTCGAGCTGGACTGTCGTGTAGAGTAACATCGCCGTACTAAATGAGATTGGTGGACAGGCCAGTAGCTTTCAAGTGTCTTGGCATGCGATTTCCGAGCCACTTGCGACTCGATGCACCGCTAATCCTTGTTGCCCATATTACGTCATTGTGGAGTACCGTAGAACATCGGTCTGGTAAAGGGACTGTACGCAGGTACTAAGGGCGGCATCTGCGCAGAAGAGTCGTTGTCGGACCGTTTTAGCAGCAATGGTGGGGTGCGTCAAGGAGAACTGCTTTCATTTATTACTCAGTTTCAATTATTGATGTGTTATTCAACATAGTGGCGGATTATGTGATGCGGAGGAACGGCATTGTTTACAGTAACACAGGTATTTATTATCAGACAAAACTCAGCCGAAGGTACTTGGCAGTAATCAACAGACTTCTGATTGCTGAGCGACTCCGCCAACGGCTTACTGGCACGAACTGAACAGGTGTGCAGGAGACCGTCAGCAGTAGACCTAAAAGTCATCTCCACTAGTCATGCTAGTATTCGACACGACGAACGGCCAAAAGACTGAATGCAGTGGAACGACCATCGAGAAGTGGAAGGCATCAGATACCTGAGCTCTGTGCAGTTGGCATCGGCAAATCTTGCGTGTCACAAGACCGATCTATCCGGACAGCAACCAAGGCCACCATGCCGAAAGCCGCCGTCCTCTATGTACTTACGTTCTCCCTCGAAACATCCATCCTTTTGGAGCGTGATAAAAAATGTTGGTTCCAGCAACGCTGTGGAATATTTTGAAAGTGCGATGGTTAAATCGAATGAAGAACGAAACAAATTTGGAGGAGATCAGCTTGAGGATGCTGTGTGAAGAAATCAGGAATCTGCATCTTTCTTGGTTTGACAAAACCACACACGCAAATAGAATGAAATCCTATTCAAAACCATTCATCTGTGGGAAACAACGAATGACCATAGACACGTCGGAAGCCAGCATCGCATTCTGAAGCAAGCTGCTAGAGGCGAACTTGCTTGCGACGAGCAGCATAACCTTTGCCGCAGCGATCAACATCGCGAAGATCATTCTGTGAATCCAGAAGTGCCAGAAATCATTAATAGGTACCTGGTTTTTGACTCCGATAACTCAGATGACTACAGGTAAAGTCGCAGTCTTAGAAAACTAACGTTAGGCGGCGGCAGATCGAAACAGTAAACAAGCAGACAAAAGCGTTGCACTAATGTGTTTGAAAAACATACAGCGCGAAGAAATGGTCACGCGAATCAAATGACATTCACCTTTGTTTGTCGCCTTTTGGTGTCGAAAAAGGCTTTAAAAGGCGGTAGAAAGTATGGCACTCAAGAGAGCCAGTGATTAGTTGACGTAAGCAGTGACCTACATGAGATAAGTCAATGCCAGCTATTCGTAACCACACTAAAACAAGGCAGTCCACATGTTTCTAGATGAAGCTAATGTCAGGTGAATCAGCCGTTTACGAATACTTTTCAAGTCCTATACGACTATGGAACACATTTGTGTTCGACGCAGCACAGTTTGCGGGCGTTGAATCCTTGCAGCGCAGATGGTGTAATACAGTGTAGCCTGCTTAACGCATAGTCCGCATGAAACAAGAGAACGATGCGCCCACAGATCCGGATAAGCCTCACATATCTGTTAGATATCGGATTACAGCAGAATCAGTGTCTCAGCACCGTACATCTCGGATGGAATCCGTGAGTCGTGTTTTTTTTTGGTATTGCCTGATATATGTATATATCATTAATGTGCCACAAATGCTGCACGCAGTCATTACTCTGCTGAAGGGCTCCTAAATGTTTAGAATCAAGAGCCGGAACGATTATGCCTTGTGAACCACACGCATGAATGCATAAAATATACTTTGATTACGAGAATGCAATGTGACTGCGGCATATGTTATCCTTTTTGACTGATAACGACATAACTGTGTTTGCGTGATCATCATTTTTATCCTTTGGCATTAGCGAACCTCTCTGGTTTGTGAGGTACGTTCTGTTTGCAGCTTTACAACTTTTTTTCTATGATGCACCGGTAACTTCATTTTTTTCAGAAAGAGGATCTGCCTTTACCTCTGCATTTCAGACATCATTAATCTGGGTGCTCAGATTTTGGCCCCGATACTTCAGATGACGATGACAAGAAGAGCGACTCTAGGTTGTTCCTCCAGGTTACAACCTGACCTCCCGGTCGACGTTTTCCGTATTTCGGCCCCACGCGACGGACTCGGCTAGCTGGACTAAATGGTTTATGCAAGTTAGTTTGTCTGGTAGGGCTAGCCTCTTTTTTAATCGTTTCATCTACGGCACACACCTGCGCCTGGAATGGGATAGATTCGTTCGTTTCCTGGTGCTGCCATTTAACCCTGATTACGCGTCGAAGCCGAAGCTACGGTTCGCAATTCAATCGTTGTTCTTGTTCCATCGTTGAAACAACTGTCGACATGTCTCGTGACAGCATTGACCTAACTGAGGCAAGTTACCGGCGGACGTCTTTGTTGAGGACTACCTCATTTTAAGCCCAGTTGTTGAGAAGTTGCTAGAGCATTTTCAAAGGCACGTCCTCGTAATTAACCTTGACTGGATGGTGCCATCGTTGGAGACCATCGAACCAAGATACGTATTTGTTAAATTGGTCGACTGCGTTTTTAGCGTCCCCTCTCTGTTCTGCTAATGGATCAACCGTGTTTTCTCATCATAGCCTTGGACTTCCGGCCTTTAAGGCAGATGTGTGATGTCCACTTTCGCGGCTGTATTGCTTGCAGCAGTACAACAGTTGACCTGCTTTCCGTACCATTCACCAGGACAATATCATCAGCATATCCAAGGTCGGTAAGGTATCTAACCGAATACCTCAAACTGCGCCTTCCATCTGAAATGAGACTCTCGTCTTTTCCATGGTCAAAACTGTTCAGAAAAGCTAGTCAAGAGAATTCTGAATAGCTAAGGCGAAATCGCGCATCCCTGTAGAGAATTGCGCGAAAGATAATGAGGAACCACTCTGATAGCTCTGCGTCATACTGGATATCAGGCAGGGTTATTGCATACAGCTTTTCCAATATGGCAGTGATGTTTTCAGGTATTAAGCATTTTAAGATTTCTCGCCAACTTTAGACGTTGTATTGAATCAAGTGCAGTCTTAAGGTCTAGGAAACTGGCAAACCAAGACATTTGAAATCGTTGACATTGCTCAATGATGCTACGTAAATTGAACTTTCAAGTGCACTTTTATAATAGCAGGAATACTCCGTCCGGAATCCTGAATTGATTTGGGCGGAATCCTCTGTCACCTGTATGGTGCCTCAGTCTGTCCAAAATAATCAAAGAGAATTTTCCCGCGGGTTGACACTATGGTACTGTCACGGTAGTTGAAGCACTCATTTGCTCTCTTTAAATTTAAGGAAATTACTCAAAGCTTCCATTCTCCCGGGAAGCTTTTGAGGTCCACGTTTGATGAAGTAGGGCGTTGAGATTTTCTATCATACTTCTTCTGCCCTATTTAGGTAACGTTGGGGAGATTTAATCTACACCACAGGCGGTTTTCACCTTAAGGTATAGCAAAGCTTTTTGGATGTTGAGTTTTGTATGCGTGTCTACACTAACCTCTGGCGCTTGTAAGAAATTAACGGTCGAAAATAACGAATCCGAATCGAGGACAACTGTTGAGCCGCTGTTTGAAATGCTCAGTGCATCTTTTGAGGCTATCCTTCTGACATTACAGTGGGACACCCTTTGCGTTTTGCCCAAGGACAGACCGTCTTCCGTGCTTACCAGGCAGTTGTCGCACACGTTTGAACAGTGTTCGCCACTCACCGTTTCTTACTGCCTTATCGATTTTCCTGAATTCCTCCTCCGCTGTAGCTCTGGTTGACAGAATGAATAAGATGGGTTGCGTTTTAGGCTGTAGTAAGGTGTTGCCAGTACTTCTTCTTGGCCTAGTATCTCTGCTCTGTAGAGGCTACGGTGTTCTCCGTAACTTGCGGCAGTTTCGCTATCCTGACCTCGACTACTTTTTTTGCTGAAAAAATGACGCCAACTTTGAAGTCTTTGAAAGCTTCATCGATGTAGATATTTTCGACTGGGCATTAAAGTACTCTCCCTTCTTTTAGTAAGTTGACCGCACCACTTTGCGACATTGTAGCTTGTCAGCATCGAAAAGCTAGTGTATTTCAACCAAACCACGTCAATGTGACGGCTAATTGTCGACGAAGTTGTGCTGCTACCTTTAGTCGAGTCTTTGCTTCGTATTTGCTTTGTCTTCGTAATCCAAATGGCATAGGTAATGTTCATTGTTTTCTCAGTTTATTGACGTTGTGCATCCACCTCTGGATTTCCTTTCGTCGTATCCGCGATTGCCACCCTCCGTTCTGAGGATAGGCCGCAAAATGGAAAATCTCACCAGACTTTTTTTTCAAGGCTAATGCCAACATTGCAACCTGAATTCCTTTCGTTCACATTTCATAATGAAAGTTTTCTCCTAGACAGAACTATATGAATGGTATAGAAAGCTCTGCCAATCCCAGTATCTGTTACTTCGTTTACTGACCAATTTCAGATTCATAACTGGATTTCACGACTACCATTGCATCTCATATTTATGCACTCCAGCAGACTTCATGCGTTCGCGAGATGCCTTAGTCGTTTCTCGCTCTCTGCAAAAAACATTAGGTTATGCACGGAACTCTGCATCATGTCAGTAGGTAAGGTGATACTGTAGAAACGAAAAGCCCTGACCCATGTCGTAAAGGGAGAATTCCGTTTGTTTCTTGGCGGTTGTTTACATCATATGTTTTATTGCGCAGGCAGAAGTGATCATCTGTCGGACTGGAAACAAATTTTAATTTTTTATTCATCCTTTTCAAGTTTGTTGACAGGAGATCCAAATAAGGCACAGAAACGGCCAAATGATGAAATTTCCCATATCATAAGGGTATCTGTGATTTATTTTCTGTTCAGCAGTGAAGTATTCGGACGAATCTTCTTCAAATTTATTTTCATGACCGCAGGAGTATGTTGCAGCTACCCTGGAGTTCACAAACCGATTCTCGTAATACCACCGTTGAACACGTTTACCGTAATTCCAAGTCACAGTTTCTTTATGCAGGTAACGTCTCTTTCATTTCCTACGGTGATGCATCCAGCTTTTGAACTGCCGTACCAAAAACGTTTTCTTGATCGTTTTATTTTTGATTTTGTTGTTTTCTGTTGTTTATGTTATGTTTTCTGTTATTGGTCGTTTTGTCGTTTTCGCTTCATCACCGCTTGGCACATTTCTGTTTTAGGCGATGATGCAGCGATCAAGATTTTGCAAGAAGGAATCATATCGGAATTATCGCGAAGTCCGGAAGCGATAAAGGTGAAGGAGAAAAGTAACAACGAGAACAAGGACAACGTTTTTGCCTATGGTATGTTTTTTCTCTCTGCTCAGTTGTCATGCTTAAATGCTATGCTTATGTTTATCAACAAGGGATGTCAGCATTTTGACCATTTACTGGGAAGCTGTACAGTATGTCACCAAGTTCTCCTATCGTGGAATGATCATCACTAATGATGGAGATACAGCTGTAAAACAGATTCCCAATCAAGAACCAGGAAGACTGAAACTGCTTATAAAATGCTGCAGCAAATTTTGTGGAAAACTGCTGTCAGTACATCAGTGAAATTTCGTTTATATTTCTAAGCAGTTATTCCACCAGTTGTCGTGAATGCCGCATTAGTGACCAGCACCCGCACCAAAGAGGAAACCAAAGCGCTAGACGTATTTGAACGCGGTTGTTGGCGCAGAATACTTGTCTATAGAATGATTAACAAGATCATGGATGCTCAATTGTTAGACGTCGTTGGAACAAGCACAGATGAAGTACGTTGAACAAGGATCAGTTTTCTCTCTGTTAAAGTATGCAACTAAAACTCTTCAGCCATGTACTATGTCGGAACGACAGGCATCTGATCAACATCATGATTCGTACTGTGTCGAACCCATGCTGGAAAAGGCCGATAGACAGGTAACAGATTCATGATTGGATGAATCGCGGATGAACTGACTACGACGAGGTTGGGTCGTACTTATCGACAGACTGCACGAGGATTCGCCTACAGTCATATTGGTCATTGCACAGAGCAGGAAGCAGTGACAAATGGCAAGATGCGCATGGATTTCGTAACCTTTTACCGCCTGCAATAAATCAAGTCAAGTTATCAGTTTCTAGGAGTGCTTACTGCGGGTGCGATCCAAAGTCGACCTCCGTCTCTCATCAGCAGTGTTTAACTTTATGTCGTATTTATATTTAGAATAGTTTCTGTTTCCGATCTAGTTATCCGTTGTTAAAAGTAAAAATGGTAGTAAGCCCAAAAATCAGACTGTAATTAACACGAAGTTTTAGGGAACCCTATAACGAGGTTCGTTATCAGTATACGAACAATATTAAATATTCATAGTGCAATAAACATTATGGACAGTTCCGTGAAAATTTAAGACAAGGAACAGTACAACATTAGAATAAAGGTGAAAAAAGGGAAACAGAGTTAAGAAGCTGTATGAATAATTTGCACAACTCAGCAGTAACACACTTTGCCTGTATCACAAATATCTTTTAGAAATCAGTATATGATGGATAAAATGAGGAAAGAATGCATTTCACTGTAAAAAGGAATTAAAACTGATTGATAAATTAAAATCTGTAATACCTACTACATGCGTTTGTGAGGAATATGGTGTGAAGAAACAGATTTATTTTGCGAATGAGTGATGTTTATGCAATAAACAATGGTTGCAATATGCATTGTAAATTTATTACTTTGTACGTAAACAGTATTCGCATGATGATTCACCATATATAATTTATTAAACTGAACTCCGATTTCATGCTGATGCAATTTTAGTGCCTTTATTTTAACCCACTTTGATTTTACGCACACACTCTTCCCCATAGTTGTCTATTAAACCAAGTATATTCTGTATTTGAAAAGGATCTATGTATTTTTCAGCTGTTCACTGTAACAGAAACGGAAGTGTGTAGAAATTTTGTTTAACATTTGACAGTTTTAACACGGAACACTATCGCAGTTCGCGCGTTATATGTTTATGTGGAACGGCAAATAAATTTCAGATACTCTTGAGTTTGAACTTTGATTTAGTTAGATTGATCCGGCTTGTCGATTCGACCGGGTTTAGATGTTCATGCTTTAAGAAGAAAAGCGCAGTTTGACACCGCATTGACAATTGATGTTTTGAACAGATTCGTATGTTGCGATGGGCGACAGTGACTACAAGAACAACGAACTGGTCCACGATGATTTCGAGATCGCCATGAAGGAAGAACCTGTCGCGCGTGCTCCGCCGCCTCTCGCCACTCGCATCTTCCCTGTTCAAGCA
Source organism: Soboliphyme baturini (assembly GCA_900618415.1). Classification (NCBI taxonomy): domain Eukaryota; kingdom Metazoa; phylum Nematoda; class Enoplea; order Dioctophymatida; family Soboliphymatidae; genus Soboliphyme; species Soboliphyme baturini. The sequence goes on from UZAM01007093.1 coordinate 30,065, forward strand.
GCAGGACAGGAGTCGGAACAGCAGCGCCAGGTGGTAAAACAACGCGTTGCATTGTCGGCCTCGCAGATCGTGCAGTCAAGACCTCGTGCAGTGTCCAGCTCGAATCGGCCGTTCACGTTGTTGTCGTCATCGTCACCGCTGTCGTCACTTTCGTCGTCGCGTTTGCATTCGAATTCGTCTTCGGCGTCGGTGATCGCCAAACGAGAGGGCGAGGAGGAGTTTCCGACATTCGTTCGACCCGCGGTGTTGCCGCAGCTACGGCAGAGGACAAGCATTTCCGCCGCCGCCGGTTCCGTTGCCGTTGACGCACCCTCGGCCACGGCCGACAGTAGCAACGCGTGGTCGAAAATGTCTTCCGAGGATCTGGGCAACACGATCTTCATCGGTAAGTGACGGCGTTTGTGCTTCACCGTTGTCGTCTTCACCTCTCGTGCCGTTTTCATAAGCTTTCTCCTGCTGTGCTTTGTTGTTCGCATTGTGTTCATACGTTGGTTCGTTTTGCACTTGTTGCATGATTTGCCAATTAGTCAGTGCACTCCTTGTTTTAGCTGTAACGCTTACATGTTCGACTGCTGCCATTCTCGGCTTGTTGTTCTCTATATACTCCTGTCGTAGGTGAGCTGATTTATTATTATTTTTTCTTCATTTTTTAGTCGTTACGACAGTTTGCAGCGCCGCCGCTGTAACTGGGATGATTTTAGCGACGGTCTACTGGGTGAGGTAAGTTGCTGATGACTGTTTCCGGTCGCGCTGCCGCTCTTCGTTCGTTCACTCGTTGTGCGTCTCGTAACGTGGTTTCGCTTGCGTTTGTTTGCCAAGTGGTGCTTTTGTACTGCATTAACCCTGTTACGGACGAACGTTGTTTATCTCTCTACTGTGAGTTAGGTTTGATTTGGCCTTACCAAATTTAAGCTTACCGCACGTGTGTTTTTCGGTAATGATACAAATTCTCCATTGCCTATCAGTCGGTCGAAAACTACCACGACGTTTTGAAGACACAGGTCGTTTAAAGTTGTGCCCCTATCTTAGGAGCGGGCGAGTTTAAACTTTTTCAGCTAAGCAAGCGGAGCCGAATCCATTGTTTAAGCCCTGGTGCGCACCTTTAATTTATTATCATTTGAGTAACCGAACGTCTCTCTAGTGGTTTCTCTCAGTTTTCCAATTTCCCTTGCACTTACACATCTAGAATAAAGAGAATTTGAGGAGAACGAGCTATTTATCCGAATTTACATGGCGTCCTCTTTACTATCCCCTTATTTCTAGCGACCCTGGGGCCATTTTCAGTAGGCCACTGATCCATGGTATTACAGCGCAAACAGTCCATTAATGCATGAGTTGCATCACCGCAACAGTGGCAACATTCGAACGAGCGTGCGTTTCTCGTTAGAAACTCTTGCAACTTTGCTCTGATGATAAAAACGTTCAGAATGCATCAAAATGAGCCACCATTCGCCCACCATTCCTTATCAAAATGGCTCATCATCCGAAGCACGGGAGGACAGCTACATCAGGTTTGACCATTCCCACAAATGGCTCGCCACCTTGAGATGCAAGATTGTTGCGGATCGTACTTCTGACTCAACGTGGTTGCGCATTCCCTGAATTAGGACTAAACCGTTACAGTTATTAAGGGGAAAGATGTATTTAGGTAAATTAATATTTGTAAAGTTCGATAAAAATCAATGCCTAGATCTCTTTGGAAACTTCATTTGAAGAACATCTACTACCTTGAAAAATGTCATCGTGCTGCGTCAAACAGCATGTTCCGACACCAGTTAACAACTATTTTCCGGAGGCATATAACGAGCTTCAGTTGGTGTGTGCGCACTGAAAGTTGTTGTTCGGCCAAACAGTATTACTCGTTTTGATGCATGCGCTTTTTGTTATAATACAGTATAGTTGTTGGCATCTTAAAGGTCCTCTAAGCTACTATATGCAAGAAGAGGATGCAGTTGAGCAGTTTAAATCTGGGGTGGTGATAGGTAGTTGTTAATCTTATCAGCAGTATTGAAAGCTGGCATTTTGCTAGTAAACCCAGACTAATTGTTTAATTACTGTTTAATAAGCAATATTTTGGCCGCTTACGGTTAATTTTGTAGACTAGTTTTTCTGGAAGAGTTGGAGACAGAGTCATATTGCGCTCTTGTGGTCGAGTTTCTTGCAGGAGTTTACAAAAATAAGCGGTAATTTCGGTTTTGATAGAGTAAGTTTTGTGATAATAGCTTGCCTGATCTGTCTGTCGTGAGTGCTGTTTGATTAGCTGACTGATTGATCGCGTCTGAAAAATCGAGACAGCCTCTTGTGATTGTATGACTGAACTAACAGCAGATGGTTCGTAGGTCACGTGTGCGTGATGGTTGTACGACTTGGACTGCTTCAGTAAAGGCATACTGCGAGGTTAGGAGAGGCGAGGCAGTATGTCATTGTAAATCTCGTGTCTGATGCCCTTATGCAGTAGGTGACATCGTACTCGTGAAAGGGTTTTATGCAGTGCATAAACTATAACGGATATTGGCCATCAAAACGTCCTTGGCGCCGCGCTGGTGGTAGCCCCTTCACATGTACATAAATGTAACAGTGGTTTATTTATCTCAGGATAGCACAATGCATCGATAAGTCTTTGATCTGTCTATGATCGTTGACCTTCCATTCACTGAGTCGTAACTTGACGGTTAGCAGATACGCGTGTTGCTGGCGGAACTTGATGCAGTGTCAGTTTCATTAAAATGACCTCATCATGAAAGTATATAGAAGACCGACATTCCACCGGTTACCAGCTTCCTTTCCTTTCTTCACAGTAATGCGACTTCATTGGTTAACGTTTCACGAACTGACATTAAGTGGTGTTAAGGTCAAAAATGTGCCTTCGATTCGATTATGACTAACCGGTCATAAACGAGTCGACCCGTGAGAGAGTGTTCGATAATGTAGTATGTTGAGCGGTCAAATGACTACCATTCTGGCAGTAGCCACCTCTTTCTCTCTTCCTGTGAAGCAGTACGATTAGTTCCTTTGCTCGAAATTTAACTGAGGCTAGTAAATATCCAGTCTAGCGGTTTGCGAGTTCTCTTCTGCCAGTTCTTAATATTTTCACTTTGAGAATCCAGGATCTAATTTTTCTGCAGTGCGAAAGTTCGCATTATAGGTTCGCGTAATAAAACTAATAACGAATGTCTCCCTTCATTAGTTGCCAGCAGTGTTTCATGACCGAAACGAGTTGTTGCAATCCTTCCTCGAACTCTTGCTCGGTCTTTCACACGCCGATCGTCTCGATATCTTTGACGTATAAATCACTTTTTCATGATAGCAAGATGTTTATTTGCTGTCCGCACATCGACTCGTAACTGTGCACACGAATTCTCGCAAATTACACTTCGACATGCCACACTGAGTTGCCAAGGAAATGTCATAGTGAAGACGTTCACGTTTCTACTCCCATTTCTCTGTCGGTGGTTAGATTGCATACACTCCGCTATACTTTGTCCTCGCATGCCGCCCGTACATGACTTTCTGTCTGTTGTCAGTCATATGAACTAAAGATCGCGCTTAAATTGTGGGTTTCCTGCGTCCTAGCGACATAAGGAAAGGTCCGTAATCGTAAGGATGTCACTGCTCTTTACATTTTCGTGATTCGGAAGAACGACAGCACTCCTCTTTCTTTGAGTTCATCATGTATCGCTGAAATTTTCTTTCTCCTGTCATCAACTAGCTGTGAATTTTGGTTCCCATGTTTTAAGACTATATCTACCGATAGCTGACTGCTAAAGGGTGTACTCACCTGTTTTCTTCAAACGAAATGGAGCCCGGGCTTTCTCAATCGGAAGAGCGTCGGACTCAGAACCGAGAAATCTCGGATTCGAGTTGCGGTCAGATGACGCGCCTTTCTTGCGATGTCGATAAATGAGTAGTGACAGAGATTACACAATACTTTTTACACAGCCTCTGTCGACTCTGTCTTTAAAATAAGGCAGTCCTGGCTGATGGCGTGAACATGCAGATCAACGCCCCCTCCCTCCGTTAACTTCAGGAAAGGAGACATGTCGGAAATGGCCCCAGCCCCAACTTGAATGTGTGGTGAAGATCGATATTCCAGCAGTTGCAAATTTTCCTTTTTCCTTCCTTCCTGCCACTGCAGTGGACTCGTTTATTAGGGCTCGAACCCTTGATGTGTGACTATGAGTCCGACCGAGCAATACCGTTTTATGACAACCTCTTTGTGAATATTATAGATAAGGCTCCTCACAGACACGGAATGGTCACGGAGGGAAGCGTGCGCATTTTTAAACAACGAGATGTATTGGGATCCCAGGCCATGGAGCAGGATGTTTAGAATGCAAGTTCTGTATGGCAACAACTTTATATTATTGTCAAAATCTTTGTCCTTCCTGAGCTTGAATAACTCGTTGCTCTCAGCCTCTTGAATAACGCCAAGCCTCAGCGTCTCGTAACTTCATTTACAACTCGTTCATCAGCAGCCAATGTATTTCCAAGATTACAGATGTTCTACTACCTTTTCCTTAACTCCGCTGCCAACGATCAGACATACTTTGGCTAGGATATTACCAATTTGCATTCACTTTCTTATTAAGGCTGATTGACGGACCCAAATCAGAACATTTTGTTTCAAAGTTAAGAACAGTGGTGTTGCAGCTTCGAAGCTGTCTGCAAGCAGTAAGATATCATCTGCGAATGCAAGAGAGTTTGCGCAAATGTTGCCCTCTCTTGCTGCCGTAGCTTCACTTCAAGTAGTTTCATGCTGTCTGAAATACTCAGTAAAGGTACATCGCCAGCAGCAGAGGAAATTGTCCAAACTGACGGTTTGAGCGGATAGAAGCGACTGATACATCTGTCAAACAGCAAGTAAATGGGGATATTTTTACGTCTCTCTAGAGGCCCCCGTCCCACCTGCTAGGAAAAATGAACATAATTAGAACAGTATCATTTATACAGCATCGGCAGAAAAATATGGGCTAAAGCCGGTGGCGTAGTGGCTCAGTTCCAGTGATGTCGTTTTCTATCCAGAACAGAGAGTGCATGAAGAACTCGTTATATTCTGTATACTGATAAGCAGGAATGACGGTTCCAGGTTTTTCTTCTTCTCCTCGGTTTCTTGTCTTTGTCGTAAACGCATGAAGATCGCATGATGACATTTGTCAGGGTTCAAATACTAATTCTTCATGAGATCTTTTTGGGATCCGCAGCTGTTCTTAATGGCTAGCGTAAAGTCTGTGGCGAATATATGCCACCTGTTTCATCCTGTCGTGCCATATCAAAACGAATCACTGCCATCTGTGCATAGCAACGTTAGAATGATGTTACCGGGATTTTACTGCCTGCTATCAAATTGATTCTCTGGAGCGATAGTAATGAAAGATTTTTCTAACATTTTGGACTGGCGCATTTAATTCTTTAGCAGTAGTCTTCATCTTCTGCTAGAATTTGTTTGTGTTTAGGCTTTAGGCTGCAAAAAGTTTTGCGAACTCTGTTAGTTTTGTGTATGATTGTGCATCAGTAATTGATTATTATTACTTTCACTGTGGAAAGTCTTTACGCCAGGCCGTCAAGGAGGAGACGGTGCTCCGTTTTGTAGTTATTCAGCTGTTGGATCGGCCAAGCTTAAAGCGTAGACGCTGACTCTAGCGGTAACCGACTGTTACGATGACGAAGAGTGATTAGATCACGTTTTTGTAGACGTGCGAATGCGATGAACTCTGCGGAAACGCAGGTAAACAGTACTGCAGACATATAGAATTCAGTAATTCAATTCGTAGCATTTATTGCATGGGAAGTCTCGAAAGCGTTCACTGTCGCAAAATCCTCCTTAGCATGGTAGACGGTAAACGGCGATCGAAACATGCTAAGGGAACCGCATGCCAAAGTGAAGCGCCGACAAGGATTCTCTACAACAGCACTCTGCATGCAGCATGGAGAGACAATCTATAAGTAGGGTTTTGCTCAACGAGTAATCTTTCTTAGACGAAGCTCCGTGCACTGACCGGCTTTTCGAAGAAAGTGTTTTAGGTGGAAGTACGGTGCATTATTTAACGATTCAGTTCTTTCGTGGTTATGGGCTATTTGCAACGCTGAAACTCATTAATCTGTTTGTTGATAAGGCATACTCTAATTGTTCGTTTCACGTTTTCATTGCGGTCGATTTATTCTAATTGCA
>UZAM01007097.1:27852-43523 GCA_900618415.1 Soboliphyme baturini
CTAAAATATCTACCATTACTAAGGACAGGGACTCATCAGAAGATTGAGTAGTTTATTCGTGTTAGTATTGAAAATTTAAAAATATGTAAATGATTATTATTATTATTATTATTCAAAACGCAAGCAAATAAGTCGGTCAATCGGATGATTGACCAGTACCGACATTTCGACTCGTCTCTCACGAGGGTGGTATGGGCCGGTTTCTGCAATTGATTGTGGATCGCAACTGTAATGACGTCGATGTTGCTGCTGCTTTTCTGTAATTGGCTTGATAAGGCTTGTCCAATTGGTGCAGATTTCGTATCCTTAATCCCAGTTAACATTTTCGCATAATTGGATAATTAAGGCTTCTTTAATTCGTTTTTTTAGACCAGTTATTTTTCTTTAACGATACCCGTATAATTTAGCCGTTGGGGGACGCAACAGACAGATTATGTCTGCCTGCATGCTCCAACCATGTGTTTATTTCCATAGCCTGCTTAGCATCACTCGCGAAGCCATATTTTCTGATACAAACGCTCGTTGTAGCCGTTAATCAATTTAGTCCACATCATAGCTGTCTGTGCAATATAATTACTCAGAAACCCTTATGCATAAAAAATTGTTTTGCATGAATATTGCTTCTTTGTCTCCATTGTTTTTTGCTAATTGCTATGTGGTCGAACAGGATGACGTTGTTCTTTTCGATTGTGCGTTTCATTACCGTTGAACCTTTTTAATCTCGTCACTTTAAGAAGTCTGTGTATCAGAGAATTCGATTTTTGAGCAACCGTCTGGTATCCTCAGATCAATTGTCTACCTACGTATAATTAAGGCTGCAAACAATAGAATTCGTATTTATTGTGATGTGATGTTACGTGCAGAAGAAACCCTCAAGACTTTATCGTTGGAAAACAGTGGATAACAGGTAGTTATGGCATTTAAATGTCTGTGATTCAAGTGGTTGTTACGGCGTAAACGTTCGTATGTAATTAATGCATACAAGAGCGTACTCCTCAGAATCAAGCTTACAAGGTGTGTTTTAATATACCTCAAGCAGGCAGAAAAAGGGTAAATCGTATCGGATGATGGCTGAAATGTTTCAGCCGGTTAAAATGTTTTTCGCAGTAGAATAAAACGCAGACTGACAATAAACGAGAATGCGAGGGCTTTTGCCACTCTGTGACTCAATTTTTTTCAAAAGCATACGTTAATCAGGCCTCATGTTGCGTACTCAATGAAAAAGTACACCTTTGCAAGTCAAATATAAGACCCTAATGTCGATTCATTTGTACACAAAGAAATGAATTTGAAATAACATTCTTCCTGAAACAGGCGGATGTGTGAAATAGTTCGTTACCGGTAGCCGCAAGCGATTCGTTCAAATTCGGGAAAGACGTCAGTTTGAGGCTTGACAGGAAAATTTTGGCCATCAAGCAGACGAATACAGCCGTTGAAAAGTAAAAATTACATCCCAAGATGAAAATATGGACGCCAAAAAAGAGCCCGTAGCAAGTGACCAGACTGCTTGAAAGTTAGTAGCTCTTGTAGGATACTCAGCTTACAATCTTCTTGGTTTTCGTGAACTTCAAGCGATAATTTAGTCTTCTGCAGTGTTGAAAGCTGGAGAAAGACAAGAATTCTGCCGCAGATGCAAATGACAAACGGATAACCCATAGGATTTAGATATACCATAAAGTAGGATATTTTGGTGACTTCCATTAAGCAGTAAACCTTAAATTCTAAACTGAACAGCTACGCAAACATATAGAAGAAAATCTCTATCATAAACATAAAACCTGGTTCGGTAGAGTTATACAGCGATTCGTTTGAACAAACCGTGACTATTATTAGTATTACTGTACGCACATAACTTCGAGAAAGCCATATTAGAAAGTAGAGATCCATTGAGCAAAACCACTGCTAATTTACCGAAACGGTATTCTGACAAAGTCAGAGAAACTGCTGTAGACAACAATTTGCCCACTACAGCGTCAAGTGAGATGCAGTATAGCTAACTAAACATTCCTGTCGATCGAAGGTTTAGGACGAAGAAATAACTGCATGTCCGCAGGTAGATAGTTCAGATCGCGTAATACAGGTGCAACTTGAAATCTGGAAGACTTCAACTGGATTTGGCCACCAAACAGGCCGTAAAAGTACCGCATACACTCGTAACGCAGGGCAACTTGTTTCTGGTCTCCAAGGTAGTGCTGCGTCAATGCACGAGAACTGCCAAACTCACTGACCGGTGTCACCTACAATAAATCTTGAACCTGTGAATCAAAAATACCACTACGTACCTTAAACGGTGGCAGTTCGCTGTAATTAGCTATTACGAAATTTAACGCAATATCTTCACAGTCCATCCTCGCATCCAGCCATCGTTTCGTTGCCGGTGTCAATTTTTTGTTGAATAGGTAGTTATAAAACTAACAATAATGAGAAGAACGAAACGCTCGTTGTATACAGCCTACTTTATGATAGAAAACAGCACCGGACACGACTGCGCTTAGATTTCGAGTCAAATGATGACCGTAAACAAATCTCTGCGATGTGGAATCCAAAACGTGAATTTCAGACGCATAACCAACAAGGCAAGAGGGGAATTCTCTCCAAACCTGAAGTAACTCAAAGCATCACTACATGTGCTCCTACGGAAAGATATCAAGAGTCGCGACACTGCAACACTTTATTATACCGGTCATCTTTAATCTGGGTACTCTGTCCTTGACAATGATACCCCAGATGACGATGAAAACAACAACAACATATAAGGTCATCATACAGTAAAACATCTGCAAAATATTACATTTATTTGTTTCATAACTATAACTGAATTGAAAACTTTACGTCAAGCGGGGACATTTCCATAAACGTGTTTACTTCGCTTTAAATTATTCAGAATAGAAGTACCTGATAGCCAAATTCAATATCTTCTTTCATGAGCATATCGACATCTTCATCCAGAAATAATATCGCTTCTGTAGATAGATCACGATAAGGCAAAAATCTACAAAAAGTGACTGCATGGCAGCATGTTGAGCAGAGAAAACAACAAATAAATAAAACAAAATAAAATATGTGCCATAATAATAAATGAAAAGGATTTTTACCTGCTGGTGGCCTTTTGTGATGTGGCAAGCATAATCTCTAAAGGCGTATTAGTTCCAGGAACAGTTGAACCTATAATTTAAACGAGTACGCAGTGGGTATGGTCACGCATGAAATAACGATTTTTCAACATAAAACATCTTATCTGTTGTTAGTTGAAGTGGTTTCAGCTCACCCTTGATGAAGGTGCTGGTTACAGAGAAATAATACATACCTTTCAGAAAAGGCTTACAGAACCTTCGACAATTTGTTTTTACAATGCAACATCCATGTTAGTAAATATTATTAACACCGAGAGCCTTTTACTTTCGTCAATTTGTTTAGACAAGACAGTTCTGAACGAAAAACTCAATCTTATAGCAAGTTTTGTCACAAAATAATCGATATATGCAGTTGTAGTAAGAATTCTGATCAATTTTCTGAGTAAGCGCAGTTAACCATAGGAAATTGCAAATTACACTGAATGACGTCCAGTGTTCCTCAGAATGATTTGTTTGTACGCCAGCTTGACCTGAGGGTCAAAAGCAAATCGAACAGTCTGAAGGTAATGCTACTGAGCAGCTATAGCAGATAAGTGTTCTATTATGCTAAAGAATAAACACAGATCTATCAATTATCTAAACGTTCATAGAACATGAAAACAATTTTAACATAATGAGAAAGCATCTGAACCGATCATGGGGAACCAGCGGTAGTCAAGCCTAGCCAATGAAACAGCACTACAATTATACAGAAATAATTCATACGCTCTAAGAAGTTACGGGGGTACTGTTTGCAAGCAGACCGGTAGCTGTTACGAGCGAATGCTTAGTGCTGCAGTTGCTGCTTCGATTTTGTATAAGTGGACGACGGTCATATATACTGATATATTGATATCTAATAACTGATAGAGACAAACTGCCGATTATATGTGCTTTAACTTCCGATTCAATGACCGTATGCTCACTCAATGACCTCTCAGAGTCTCTACACAATAGTCTCATTCAAAAAGTACAAGTTTGACAAGGGCATCGTACTTCAGTCACAGAGTGTTGTACTTACATAGCACCATAGATTAAGTCAAATAGTTGATGCAGATGATCACCGCTATACAGATTCAAATCACCGACAATAGTACTGAGCGTTATCAGGAACCACCGATCTGCGCCCACACGGCGCGCACCAAAACAACCCATTCAGTTAAATGTAATCTCAGCGATATTGACTCTGCCTTCTAATCATATGTTAGCGCAAGATGACATTTTCGTGGCTGCTAAGAAGACCGCCCGTATCCGAGGACCTTCCGCCATCGAAATGACTCACACACCAAAGTCACTGGTTAACCAAAGCCATACGACAGGTTTCTGAGGATGTGATCACATAGGGATTTTTTCCTTTTTGGTGAGATAGCATGAGACTTCATATATACATGCTGTATTATCTCCAGCCACAAAAACCGTAAGAAACTTTTCTCTTAGAAAGATATATCCTGACATACAAGCAGTGAAATTAACTACAAAGGTATGAACATTATAAACCAGTAACCCGTTTAAATATACCCACCATCAGATAGGGATTAAGATTAAGGTAGTCGCGATTATAAAAGACACCGCGACATCCAGTTGTAAAGCTTATTAACATACTGACGTGCGGAAACATATATGACGTTTTAGGCAAACGGATATCCGCCGTTCATCCTTCCAAGGTCTTGTTAGCCAAACTGTTCCATACTGCTGTTAAGCAATCGTGGCTAATGTATAAAATCTCTATTGTACCGTGCCATCAGAGAAGAAAAAGTATTTGATAGTTATACAGCTTTAAAAAAGCCAACGCTGAGGCTGGTCTGATAGAATGATTAACGCAGAGTACTACGTATGTTAATGCACATAGAATTGAGCAGTACAAAAAAGCTAAATATTTAATCACTCGAACGTTAAAGAAAGTTCTCTGGAATAAAGTTTCGTGAAGAACTAGACATACTCCGTTAATTACTTAACTGTAGTCAAAGCAGGTTAAAAGTTTTCACGAAAAACGTTGCGTTACAAACTATATTTAATAAAAACAACTATTTCAAACAAATACCTTCGTCAGGTGGTTGCTGGGCGCTGTTCCAAATTACGACCATTTTCGACAGGTCCTCAACTGTGGCCAAAACCTTCATAATTTTTGCCAGAAAGTGTGGCCGCTGTTGAATGAGGACGACAGCGGTGAATCCATCCTTCGGCGCGTGGCGTGCCAGGAAAAGCGCTTCGCGACCGAGGGCGATCTGAAACGAACGTGCTTTGGTTGTCATCATTATCAACATCGTGATGTTTGTTGTCATTTGATATTCTTTAACTTCATCTTCATACTCATCATAATTACTACTAAGACTACTAACAGCACCATCAGTGCTACTGCTCATTATTGATTATTATACGATATATGGTATATTATATACGGTCCATCTTACCCTACGTTCATCACAGTTCCATTCCCCGTAAGACCGAGAGCGGTGAGTAAAAATACGATCCTCAATGATCTTAAAGGCGGTCAACACGATTCTGCTCATTGAGCTGAAGTACAACTGCCAAACGCATTTCGCATTACTACGCATCACTTCTGCCTTGCTGCTGGAAATATTGTGGCTGAGGATATCAGGCAGATCAGACAGTTGATTGGAGAAGATCTGGAAAACGTATCTACAAAAACACTTCGTCAGTTCGTTTGGATAATTAATTACGACCAACTTCAGTGTTTGTGACAAATGTCTAATATTCATGCAGCCAAAATATGCAAAATACAAAGTTTCAACAAAGCTTTAAAGCTCTGCAACAAAATATTTAAGAATTCAAAAAAGCATCAGAAAACACATACTAAGTTACATCGAAGTAATGAAAACAGATAACAGCAAAATGGTTTCTGCAGCTCAGACCGATTCCGCAGCGTTGACAGCTGTTACTTTTGTCAACGTCATCTGAGACTTATAAAGTTTGGGCAGACTTGCTGCTGCTGTCAATAACTGGACGGCATTCTTTTCTCTGATTCTATGCTCAGCAACAGAACAAACAACCAACATCAAAGTATTTGCTTAATTAACCATATGAATTATAGCTTGTCGTAACTACAACCGATATCAAGCAGTCGAAACATTCGTTTAATAAACAAATCTGTTCCACTGGATTTTACTGCTGTCAACGAAGGGAAATAATAGAAACAGCCTTCCATTACACAACCATTTCGGTTACAAATAATACAAGCAAGCAAAATAAAAAAATTTAAACTTAAGGTTTATCACAAAAAAGCTAGAAGCAACACTGTTAAATATAACCACTTTGGCAATTATAAAACTTAATGCAGAAATGTATGAACACTAGAATAAAATACAACTTTAGAGAAACGGTAGTCAATCAATCAGCTCGGAATGACAATGTGACATTGCCAATATTGTTTTCGCAACTGTTGTTACATGCTGTATCGCGGAAGATGAATCAAACTCGATTAGATGCGTCTGAAAGTTGATTGTTTATTAAAATTTACATACAGATTATAATTGTATAATTATACAAGTTATCATCGGTGGGATTGCCTGTGGGTAAGGTCAACTCTGGTTAAGTTGCCATTATATTTCTATTTGGATCACGAGCTGTTTCATCCTTTGGCATAACGTACCTATTATTCCACATGAAAGAACCATGTTAAATTTTTAATCTTCCAATTTTATATCAAAAACATTTAAAACGCATACAAGAAAGCCACGCCCCTGAAACCAAAACAAAGCCTCTTATAAAAAAACTGGATGGCAGCTACATCAAGCGACCCTGTCCAACGGTCGCTTGCTCGTCATCTTGAAACGAAAGATCGATGCAGATCTTGGAATGGATTCAGTAGTAGCTGAATCGGAACTAAATTACTTAAATAATTAAAAGAAACAAACCTATTACAGATCGTTCGCTGATTGATGACTGAGGAGGAAAAACATAGACTTTAACAGTTTATTGCCAACTCGTTTAGTTGCGCCCGCCGTGGGATCGTCAAGGCACATATTCAAATAAATAACAAGTGAGGGGAAAAACTTATTCATATAAATTAATATTTGTAAACTTGAATCGAAAACCAGCACCTAGATCCACTTGAAAACATTCTTTAAACAGCACTTACTACTTTGAAAAGTATTACATCTACTCTAAAAAAGTAATTGTTAAACACGTGTCCACTTTCACGCTTCAATCTTTCGCTTGGCAAGCATATTGCGGAATGTCCAATAACTAACGTCACCTTTTCCAATCCAGTACTTCATGAAACGGCAGAACGTCGGAGTCGGTCACAACCACCGGAACGCAGCCGTATCGCAGGGCGTCGATGAAATGCATGGACGAACGCCAGCTCAAATCCAAAAAAAGACAGAAGCGCGTTACCTTAAAAGTCCTAAAACGATCAACAAATGTGAATACGATAACAACGCGCAAACCTGCAAAAGATCTGGGTATGCAAGATGGACCCCGCTTGAGTCACATCGCACAGAGTGGTTATAAGTATGACAAAGATCGACGATGACGATTTTGCTGCCGTATATCTGCCACTTGTGCAACGACTCCATATATTTCTCAACACTCGACGCCCAGAATACGGCCAGCAGTTGCTTTCTTAACCTATACCATGAAGTGTACTCAACGACTGTATCCGAGCCACTTATACCTCCTCGGGCCGTCACCATCGGCTAACGAAGAAAACCGATTAAACACCGGCATCTTGAGATCAAATGAATATCGAAACGAGTCTTCAGCGAATTCGCTCATCGCTAGAATAGCTTTACCGGTATACAGCTTTAAGTCAGGTGTGGCTCTGAGAGCTGGCACCATATTAAAAAGCACATGGTTTTCACCATCCTTCCACCTGAAATGTGCTAACGGTGATTCATAACCAATCGGATAAGATTACAAAATAGACTTGCAATACAACAAATTTTGATTGAACAAGCCAGATCTAGGAGCATTTAAATGACAAATGCTGTTTGCTAAGAGGAAGCACGACACGATGTATGAGTTTGGATAGAGTACTTAGGCCAGAGTTCTGAGATTTTGGCAAGCAAAGGGCGAAGAACGTCGTTTATTTAGCATTTTTGAAATCGCCTACCAAACATTCAAGCACATCTCTCATTTCTACTGCCTACAAGCCGCCGTTTTCTGTGCAGAAAGAGAAACAGCACAGGAAATAATTGTTAAGTCTTTATTTGAAATTGAGACATGTAACAGCCACCAATTTTTCTACGCAGGTTTGTAATCCAAGTTCCAACTCCGTAATACTAACAGGTCTAGGATATAAGACGCTATCAGCACTGACATCCGCAGACTTATCAGTCGATCGTTTAGCTCTGCAGATGGTCGTTTGCATTCGCAGCGAGCGAAAATATGCTAAAATCAGAGTGTAGCAAATACTGACGTCAAAAATCCAATCTGTACACGACACATCAAGACTGAAAGCTAAATCTTAAACCAACAGGGCATTATGAAAATTATTTCATTAATAATCATCATTTCATTTTATTCGACGTTGCCTACCCCGAGCCAGGATGTGAATGGATTAAGGACATGAACCATGGTGAACTCTCCCAAAAATCTCCGTCAACAACCTTTCATTTTGATGACGCTACCAACAGATATACGAATTCTGTCGCTACCTGGGTCTCAGAAATCACCGCAGTCCATTAGAGAACTGAGGCAGACTGCGAAAAGTCGACAATCAGAACTCGCTTCTCCACTTCTGGCAGCTACGGGGTAGCAGCACGGAGACGACTGCCCAACGTCGACCAAAGACGATGAAGATAGCAGAGGGTAACGCCGTCACTACTCCTTCCAAAAGTTAGAGGTGTCGCTGTGGTACGTCATGTAATATTACATTAGAACGATATCGACAATGAGAGTTAACGGTAAGAAAGCGGAATATATCCTCACTCAGAGGGAAAGACCAAGAGTTAGTTGATGAGGCCATAAAGTTTGGTTAACGACACTATTGACCGACAAAAACTCCTAACGGTTTGAACGTACCAACTAGAGTTTTGCTTCCATTTCTAGCTACCTGGCATAAGTAAATTGGCGTTGCAGCAAGAAATTATATAAAAAAACTTTCTCCCTATTCGCTTTGTGCCGGCAACATTATCTTAAGGTTCGAAAGCTCTGGGGTTGCGTAGTCGAAAATTCTCAAATTATGGATTGCGATTTGTTAACTGGACGATTCCATGAAAGTACATGGAAGAATTGAATTCTCAGCTCAAAAGATGAGAAATTAATATAAAATTTTAACGACACTTGAGATGTAAGTCTAACAGCTGCTGTCAAACATCGGTTACACAATTTACAGTGCTACTGCTTTCAGCAGTAAGAATGATCAACAACGATACACCACCGGATACACCGCCGTACCAGGGCAAGGCAGCAAGCACGTGATTAATGAGCAAGAGGTCAGCGTGCCGCAAACTGAGGGTGTCGATAAATGGCAACAGCAAACAGGCTTTGTCAGGATCTGCTTCGAAGTAATGACTGTTGCGAATGACTCTGATCAGTTCGAGAAATTCGGACGAAAAATTTAACGTCCGTTTGGTCCCGTTTATACTGACTTGGTACTGTGGATAGATGTACACGGTCAGACGGCCATCGGCGGCGCCACAGCGGTACGGGTTGTAACATGACCACCAATTGCACGAAGCTACCGCTGGCATCATAGCCGCGCCCTTGTCGGTGGAGTTGATAGACAGCACAGTGATACGGTCATCATCGCCGGACATCAGCCACGACTCGAACGAACTGAGCGACTGCAGCACAACGCCTGTGAACGTCCAACCGGCCAGGAAACAGATGACAATTAAGCCAACGAACCGCACGTTACAGTTCACACGAGACGTCCTGAACTGTCGAAAGTGCTTATTCAGCATGAACTGTAAGTGGGAGGGGGCCGCGTAACTCTAAAAGGCTTGATTCAATAGCCTACAAATCTTAATTAGTAAATTAAATTAATAAAATCAAACCTCATCTGGTGACATTCAAAAACACCGTCATCGCGTGAACTATGGATACCAGAAGAGAACACCAAATTTTATTTTATACTGAAAGATTTACAAGGTTCACGGCAAACCGCAGCTAATAACTGTCATCAAAAAGAAAAACACTACCGCGATGCTTAATCACGCAGTCAGCAAGGTTCACGGACGGCTGAAAAGTGCGCCTTTTCCTTGGCGACGCACTGAATAAAGTCGTTGCCAACGTCGCGACATCGTAAGGATCGGCCTTTGTTCTGACGGTAGCACTGCAGCAAGTTCTCCTGGGCATCGACACAGCCGATCTCGGCCGAATGTTCCTCAAAGCTTCGGCGAATCGCCTCCGTTTTTTCCTTCAGCAGCTTTTGCATCTGCTGACGCTCCCGTTGTCGCTCCTCCACTAAGCGGTCCCACTTTTGCTTGTAGTAGAGCTCTGACTAAAATCGATTGTTAATTTCATATCGATATGCGCATTACGGACCTTAAACCGCGCTGTATCCGCCTCCAACGTATCGGCCATCTTTGTCTCTGTCCGGCTTTTATCAGGGTGAACTAGTGGAACTACTTCTTCCATGACATTGCTTTTCATCGAGTTACTAAAGTAGATTTTTTAGACATGAACACAGCCCACTCGTCAAGTGGCTAAATTCGCATAATATAAAACAGGAGTCTTCATAAGTTAGTTAATTAAAAACAGAAATTTTTTGTTCGCATTTAAAATATCTCTGAAAAATAAAACGACTAATCTAGTATGCATACATATTGAGACAGACTTTAGATTTGTTTTGACAATATATATAAATCAGGGTAATAAAAGTTTTCTTTGCAACAATTTCTACCAGATGGTAAAGTATATATGAGGAACTGACCCCTGAAACATCAATGGCGATCTGTTTAATTATGGCTCTGATTACTGACATGCCAAAATACGGATTTACTACCGTAAATTAATTTTCACTCCTAATAACGAGGACGCCTAACATTAGTCACCTTCTGGATTTACAGACACAATCGCGCCCCTTTGTTCTTGCTGATGACAGGGTCAAAGCCTTGGAAGAAGGCCAGGGCCACATGCTTATCGTATGCATGCATTGCACGGACGCGATTTAACATTTATGCATTGCAAGCTCCACAATATTATAGAGCCTAACGTGAATATGGTTCCATAAGCGTCCAGAAACGACGTCGGAAGTGTGCCATGTGGATTCAGACAAAATACGAACAGCAACTATAGTTATTAAATTTTTGACCAGCTAAATTCTGACAGCATTTCGTTCCTCACACATCACATTCACACTACCGAGACCGCTAGGAAAACGAAAAATCACATGAGGTTCAGATAACATTTTTAAAGGTCTGCTGGACACCATAATGGGAAGGTGAAGTTTTAAATGTCAACGCCAATCGCACAGTTCCAAACGCAATTTTTTACCAATCTCTGCACTTGTCAAATGCTTATAAAAGCAGACCTTGCCCCTAATGGACAAAATCTGTTGGCAGATCAGAGCGATGGCAGTTTACGTAGATAAAACGGCGGCAATACACATCGCTAATAACTCGATAATGAAAGATGTATCGGAACAGACTACTCTTGACCTTCCGTCGGCACTCAACAATGTTCCCTGTGATAAGCTGTTGCGACGCTTGGGCGAATTTGATAGTAACGAATGCATTATTCTGTGGTTACATTTATTTCTGCTATCGTATTCAGTCTGCTCAAGTGAATGGGAAGTCCGAAGCACTGGAAATCTTTGTCGTACAAGGTTCCGTTTTCTCGTCTGCTTTCTATAATGTAACAGGCTGTTGGTAGCCAGCGTCGTGTTAAATACTGACAAGTTTTGCCCGGTTCATAGATGTTCAATTAGGTCATAAAAGTTTCAATCGTAACTCTTGGTGATGGACTGCATCGCTCAGCGATGACGATATCACCTTCAGATGGCAAGGGCGTGTACAGGCTATGACGGGGCACCGCGCACCATCGTAATCTGAAATACATAGGATGGAGATGATAGGTCCCATCAGTTCTCTCTTCAGTGATGGATGGCATGGCCCAGATAAAATAATCACTAGCGCTTAAACTATGAATCTGATCGATAGCATGAACTGACGCTGAGAGCTGGGCCCGGATGTGTTCTAGCATTGAAAAACCGGATGTGTTCTAGCATTGAACGTGCATATAAGCGCCCATCCGGAGTAGAAAATATATGACCATGACGGCGTAAATAAACTTGTAACTAAATAATGGAATATGTTCTTCTTCGAATAATGTTCTTCAACCAGGCAGTGGTGCCACTGATCCGCGTATGACGTAAAAGTTTCAAGCGGTTGACGAGATGAACTGAGACAGACTTGTCTACGGGCTGCTAAAAAATAACATGTACAACAATTGTTGCACCATCGAATACCCGCTCAGGTGTATAAGATACGCAAATTAAACACCTGTACTAGAACTGATGAGATCATCTGAGGACTGTGCCTACTATGAGTATGCCATTCCCGTCATATACAACTGGATATCGTCCAACTAACTAAAACTGATCATATCCGTTAAATGGCAAGAATAGATTTGTAATGAGAAAATTAAATTTGTAAACACTCAGATGTCGACATCAGGATGAGAGCAAAAGCTAGCGTTGGTATTCTGGTAGAATCCAACCTGGCAGACGGAATCAATGTTTCTGTTAGCGGCGGCTAAGTTCAAAGCATTATTAAGCCTCTAGAAACAATGGGACGGTAAGATAGTGCTGTATTAACAGTAGGGAAACCTATTTATTAGTTATTCGTTTAGTAAATCTACTATCAAATAACTGCATAATCGAATCTGTCCATTGTTAATAATGATTGGAAATAATAAAAATTTAATACAAATCCGAGATCGCTGCTTCATGGGTAAGAAAAAATCCGATCTGGGTAACTCTGAAGGACAATTATTGTTAGTCATTTACGAAAATGACAAAGATAACATCTTAGGTGAGCGCTCACCTCTCCGCAGTAGCAGCACCATTTTTGACAGGCCCTTCGTCTTCGTTGAGCGAACTGCCACCCTGCACCCGACGTATCACGTCATCGGATACTTTGACGATATTATACGACTCTTCGTCCAGTCTTTCGATAGTGATACGATGCGTACTTTCATTTCCGCCCATTTGCCCTGAAAACAGAAAATCATTAGAACATGAACAACAACATACCTAGTATCATCTTACATACTCAAAATCTGCACGCACTGAAAATGCGCCTTCTTTCAACAAAACGCTTGAATACAACGATACCGTCGAATTTATAACAGTAGGTTATGAGACTCTATTTCAATGCACACGGCACAATATGACGACTACATTCAAGAGACTACTATTTCAGTCAGTTAGGGAAACTCAACTGAACATCTCGTTGCCTGTCTGTGAAGTAGTTCAGACAAGTATCAACTTCGGCAATTTTCTGTCCAATTCTTGCTACAAGTATTCGCATCGCTCGCGATTCAATTTGAAAATGAAAAAGACTTGTCCCCAAAATAATGCTATAGCCATCCTCGGTCAAGACAATGCTGTTTCATGCCAGAGAGACCAATAACAATAGTTAAGCTGCGTACAATGGCGTTAACTTTAAAGCAGAGGTTAAAATGTCAGGACCATTTAATTACTGATGCAGTTCACTTCCGGATACAAATATGCACAGCAGGTGCAGAGAGAAAGTTAATTTTACTAAAAAAAATTAGCTGAACATAGCAAGAACCTTCATTTCAACCCGTCAGTTTTGCGCCTGGAAGCCAAAACACAACACATATCGACCAGGCAGTCAGCACACACCAGGCAGTCATGTACACCAACCAAGTGAATTCGCCAAGCTTTCACTGAGAAGTGTACGGATTCAAATACTTCTACCTGTATATTTACGATGAGAACATGTTTCCGCCAGGAAAATTTGTCTTAAACATATATGGAATTCTGCAGACCCGAATAAATATGGGTTTGTCAGCAAACGGCTAATTCAGCCAATAGAGTGGTACTCGCAGTCATAAACTTGAAGAGTTGAAACCCAGGTCGGGCCAGTATGCTTTATTACATTCATGTAAATAATGACGTAGAACCTCGTGGGAAGGAGAGGGTAGATACACGCTGTGGTTACCAAACAGGTACAAATGTTGTGTTGCGATGTCTTGCATAATTCAGATCTAACCAAAGACATCAAAACTCAGGGGAGGGAAGGCCACCGAAAGGACGGCGCCCCAAATCTTGCCTGCTATCGAAGTACAAGGAATATCGGCCTGTTGGCTATCGCCATATTTCGTATCTCCGTTATCTGAGGTCATTTCGGTGCTCATGCAGATCTTTACAACTATCTTTGCGACTGAAGAAAATATACTTTATGGTACATGTAATGCGCGACGTGTCATGGCAGAGTGCATAGAATACTGGAAAAGGGAAAAAAGTTTGTAATCGTTGGGATGTTAGGTGCGGTGCTGATCACGGTTTTATGCCATCAGCCCGGAGAACGATATTCATTTTTTACAAGCATGATCTGGAGTTATATGGTAAGTATCGTGTGCAGTCTCCACAAAGCATACAGACATACAAGTAATATACATAAGCTCGTCTTAACTCTTGAGCGATGGTTGTCACAACAGCAGAGTCGATTAATAACAAAAGCTAGTAATCCTTATCAGTCGATACTGAAGATGACAAGTAGAACAGAAATGCCAGTATCAATCCAATATGCACCTCTTACAGTCGTTTTTTATTGGCGAAACTTGGCCATCACTTTAAACTGAGCGCAGCAGGTTCCCAAGTAAACGCCGTTTCTCTAGCGTGCAAGCATAGCTGAAGCATATATTTTGCACTTCATCGCTCTGACGGCATCTACATAAATTTAAATGAAACAGCAGAAATAAACTCTACTATGACGGATTTGTTAACAAACCACCAGTTTTCAATATCGCAGATAAGAATAATATCCTCATGTAAATCTCCGGATCCGGGGAATTGAAAGGAGAATTTATATATTACATTTAAATTTATTCAGCGGTCATAAGCCTAGGACGATTTGCCGTCCTACGCGGAGGATCACTGTCATAGTTTTGGTGAGTTTTCGCATGACCACCCAAAAACATGATGCTGTTCGCGACAGTTTAACAGTCCATGCCATATTACCCATTTCTTGGCTTGTCGTACAAATGCCAAGTAGGCAAATAACAATTAAGATGACAAATTACGGTATGCTTCGAAGCTAACTGATACCTCTAATACACTAGTTGGTTGGTTGGTTTCTATGGTTGTGGCTGCAACCACCACACTTTGAGCCAGTACAAATGACTACTCGGATGACTGCATTCTACATTCTGTTGATCACTGCAATATTCGCTACCAGGTTCAGCCAGCCGCAATATGTATCCCTATAGTGTCGACCAAGAGATGACTTCAACATCAGCTCTGATAGTCTCCCGCTATGTCTTTACTGTCCGCCTCTTTCCGATACCATTCACGGATCGGGGAAGTACTCAGTAAAATTGAAGCGATATCGTCCATTGGACATCCCATCGAATGCCCCTGCCAATGCAGTAACCATTCGTTCAGAACAACAGAGAGCTGAA
>UZAM01007101.1:6668-16741 GCA_900618415.1 Soboliphyme baturini
AACAATGGTGATCGTGGCTGTAAGCCTGTAGTAGTGACATCGAGGCGGTTCTTCGCCTAGCTACTTACTTCGTGAGGCCAAGAGAACCGGATAAGGTGATAACATGTGGCTTAAAATTGCACGTCGTTTCGCCTAACTTCCGAACATAGTGCACAGTTCTTCTACGGTCTAGTTTTCTTTTCAGCTTTTTAAATTGAATTTATGCTTTTATGTAGTGTAATGTGTATCGTCTAGTTCAGAACATTGTTAGGCACAGCACTGAGCCATTTAGAAACTGTTCTAATTATTTCTTGTGGCTCTTATTTATGCTGAGATTATATTTGCATATGCATTGCTTAATAATATTTTTTAAGTGTGCACTCCAGCTCCCACTAAGAAGTCAAAATGTTGTGCGGCTTACGTGAATATTCCTTCTGACCACTTGGGAAGCTTTGGACCTGATGAGCTCATACCGAAATCTGACGTGTCGGCGTTAAACTTTCCTCTTGATGCTTGGCCCGATGAATTACCTCGATACGAAAATACGTTCTTTGATTTGACTGGGCAGCGAATTCAGTCGAAGTGAATTTTTTTCAGAATATTAACTGTGAAGAACTTGATGATTAAAACTATACTAGGTAATTTTTGAACTTTATTTGATGATTGATTTATTGTTATTTATCCATTTGCATTGTGATACGTTGTATTATTATTTTGTTGACTTTTGTAACGTATATATTTAATTTATTACTTTATTTTCTGAAAGCAGATGTCCAGTAACTTCCTTAAATAGTTTTGGAAAACGGCAAGTCAGATATTTGGTACTTCTCTAATTGAACTTTAAAACCGATTGTTAAGTGATTAAAAATAAATTTTTTTCGCCAGACTTCGATTCATGTTGTGGAACTAATACCATGAATGTAAATTTGTCAATTATAAGTTGTGGAAAAAGGAACAGGTACTGTTCCCAAAATTTCGCATAACTCGAAATATCATTTTTCAGATTTATGACCGTTTGTTTCTTTAGCATATTTTCGTGTACATCCATCCTGCGACACCAAATCACAGCTGGTTCTGGTTGTGTTTTAAAAACCGCTCCATGACTTAACTTTCTAACCGTTTTCCTTCGTGCTGTGGACAAATGGAGCTTGTTCAATTGGAGAAGCTTCATACTCACAACCGAGAGTTCTGTCCTGGTCACTCATTTATTTCCTTCAGGGTTTTATAAATGAGTAATACTCATTAAGAAAGGTAACTGAAGACTACACATTATGCTTCCTTAATGTAAAGGTTGTCCATTCTGTCCTGTAAATTAGGATGGTCCTGACATGGAAATGGAGACCACCGCCCTACCACTAATTTAATGAAAACGAAGCCAGAATTGGACCTATCATGAAACTGTATGCTGGACCGGCATTCCAACGGTTATAACTTTTGCTTTCCTGAGCTAAAAATGTTAATTTTCTTTTGCATTGGTCATACAGAGACCACTGTTGCAACTTCCTATTTTGTTAGGAAATAGTCGAATAGAATTTTGTTTGACGATAATGCTTTCTTAAACTTGTTTAAGGAGACAATATTTCTTTAAACTGGGTATTTTCATACGACACTTCCAACAGTGCTTCCATTTTCTAAAGAGCTACTTAACATAAATTTCCTCTAGTTTTAAGAAAGCGGGGTCAAAGTGGGACGGTCAGCTTCAGTTTACCTTTTACAAATTCGAAATACAATTCATGATTGTCGCCAACTGCTGCGGCGACAGTATCTTTTTAAAACGCAAAGTTTATAACATTAAATTCCATTCTGCATCTTATCTTATTTGACACTGCAAGGTGGTTTTTCTGTATGAAATGTTTCATTTAGCAGAATCAATCACAGCCATGTCTTCTGCCGCTTCTATAAAGAACTTACTCTGCTGTTACAAAGAGTCACCAGATCGGTGAAACTTCTGGCTCCATTGCCTATAGTATGCATGCATCATCTAGTTACTTTTGCATCATCAAGTTACTTTTCATCTAATATCCCAGTCGTATACTCGCTGTTGTATTTCGGAAGGGATCTTATCCTACATTTTCTGATTATCAGACGATGGAAATTTATTCATAGGTTGTAAGATGCACTAGATAAACAATAATAACTGAGAGCGATTCTATCATGCTTGGTAGTGAAACAAGTAAGTCATTCTATTTTATTCAAAAACTATTTTAAGGGAAAAATCATGAAAAGCTACTAGCAAACTATATCAAAATCTGTCAAAGGCATAACTAACAAATTATAACGTATCTCATACAGAGGACAAAAATTAGAAGGCAGTTTAGGATATCTTAACATTTTTTAAGCATATTGGGCTTACGCAAATATTCAACGGCAATTACTGTTGTGGCAAGCACAGTGTAGTGTCGAATGTCTTCGGTTGGAAGATTTCTATTCTGTAATCGTCCGGATCAGCGATGAACATTATACCCTTGATCGAACCACCGTCGGGCTCCTTTTTGATTGGCACGTTCAACTTTTTGAACCTTTCGAACGCTTCGTATACATCAGGGACGCCAATTCCAATATGACCTGCAAATATATTCATTTAAATAAAACGGCATTTGTGAATTTGCATTATTACTCCGTTTTTATTATTATTCGATTATTATATTTGCCTTAGGCGTATTTGATTGTTCGTACCGTACAGCTAATACTAATAAGCATTTCTCGGTAAGGTTATGATTTTGAGTTGAATGTTATTCTAAATCTTTTCTTCCACAGGAAGCATCTGTCATGGCGGAATGACATTTTTTCATAGAATGTTTGACAGGGCACGTTTGCTCGAAGTTTATTCCTAAATTTAGCTATAATCAGTTTATGGCTACTGTACCCCTGAACACTTTAACATCCTGCAAATAGACCGCGTTTTTCTTTCTGATTAGAACATCGTCGATCTGACGACAACCCTGGTTGTCTGGCATGACTTAGACAGTTTTGTGAATCCGCATGTGATTAAATCTTCGCGAACGGTCATTCAGTGTCTCATTAAATTTTCTGGCTAATGACCGTTACCATTGATGTGGACTGTCATGCTGGTCGATGCATTTGTACGATGATCAACCTGCATCAAGCTAGGCGTTTAAATCATCCAGAACATAATCATATTGCATTGTCTGCAATTTCGTAACACCAGATCCAAGGTGAAGCAAAATTTTTGTATCCTCTTTTAGAGCCACTTCCCGTCGACCATGACAGCCTAGTACTGTTACTCGAAGTATTTCCTATTTCATCCAGAACTTGGCCATCATTTTGTTGTCCTGTTTATCATGATATTCAATGCCCTGTCGCTAACAAGAATAGCTAATCCACTTAGCTGTATATCCCGTTTTTTAATGGTAGGCCAATATACGAACAGCGATAATTTTCTACTTCGACGACGCCAATACCGAACCAGTGAATTCATTACAATTCAATACAACTACATTATTCTTGATGAGCTTGTAATCAACTGGAAGACAGTTTCGTTTAGGTTGCCATGATTAACGATATTTCACCGGTGATGGTGCAGTGCTCCTGTTCATTCCAAACCCATCGAACAGGAAGGTTGCTTTCTGACGACAATATCTGAAGATAAATAACAATCACATGTCGTCTCATTTAGGGGTTGTGGTGCACTCATTTTTCTGTCAAAAAAAGTAAAGAGCGGTCCTGCTGGCATCTAAACCAATGAAGTTTTGCCTACGGGTCTGACAATTTACTAACGGCCGTCTGACTTAGATAGTAAGAGGACAGGAAATTCTAATTCATATTGGTTATGCAGTGTTCCGGCAGATTAATTTTGTTCACGTTTATGATCTGTGATCAGGCGATGAAAGCAGACCGCTTC
Organism: Soboliphyme baturini; assembly: GCA_900618415.1. Taxonomy (NCBI): domain Eukaryota; kingdom Metazoa; phylum Nematoda; class Enoplea; order Dioctophymatida; family Soboliphymatidae; genus Soboliphyme; species Soboliphyme baturini. Next base: position 10,510 of record UZAM01007101.1, read on the forward strand.
GTCGAACAGCAAAATAGCGTACTCTTATTTTCTGTGTACACCATACGAATGCGTCAGCTCTAAATCGTTTTAACGAAGTAAAATTTTAACCGACAAAGCTGATTCTGCATCAACTCGTTATATAATACCGTTTATAATAATCTAAAACAACGTTATTCCCTTACCGAAACCACGGGGTTCTGTATTTCCATTGTGATAGTGTTGATCTGGTTCGTTTTCCGTGCCCCAGTTGCTATAAGCAGTGCAACATAAGTACTGTGAATGCATTCACAGCCGGCATGGCTTACTGGGTCAACTCCAGCGTCGCCTTGCGTGAGAGAACCCAAGCCACCTGCTCCTTCGGATCGTCAGGTTTCTTTGAGCCATCATCATACCCAACAAAGTATGCCGTAAATTTCATCGACGGAAAATCGATTCGGTGAAGCAGTCTAAACAAAAAACACATCAAGAGGCAAAACAGTTAAACCAAACAAAAGAAAATCCGACACGATTTTGGACTGAAAGAAACTTAGCATGGTTATTCATAGCTAGTCTGCGAAAACGCTGTTATTCAGCCCAGCAGGGTGATGGGGTTTTGCAACCATCCACTGCAGGTGTCATAACTCCATGGAGCCGTGGCCTGTTTACACGATTCCTTAGTAACTACAAGTAACGGTACGGTACGACTACTCTGTGCAACTTCCAAGTAATATGATATTGCTAAAATAATTTAGCTTGAGCAGTCTGCTATTTCAACTTAAGATATGCCCTTTGTCTTTAAAAAAGCAATTGAAAATTCTTACTGATAAATACAGCTGAGTTGCACAAGATCACATCACTGCACAATAACAATAACCAATGGTTTAACAACGTCCATCCAGATCGAACAAGCATACAAATTCTATCGTAAGCTGGCAATGTATATTTCGTATACTACAGTGACACGCTAAAAAATTTCCTTAGGCATTTAATAAGTCAAATCGCATAGGCGTGGTGAAATTAAATATATAGACTTAAAGGGTAGAATGATAGCAGTTTCTGAAGGCAGTTCTTCAGTATGACCGCATTTAGAAAAGAACAGGACTGAGTAAAGGTGAACGCGATCCTTCTTGCTACAGGCTAATAAATCGATGTTCGTAAGAAGAAAGAAAAGAGGCGAATGAGTAAAAAATGAAGTAGAAGACTGAGAAGAAGAAAAAGGCGGATAACAAAACGTTTCAGAAAAGAAGATTGTTATCGGAGCAATGCAGCATCTGCATCAAATATATAACACAAAGTATGCACAACCTTTAGCGTCTTCAACCGTCTTTAGTTACTGAATGCCTTGTTAAATGATACATTTCTGAACTCGTTAGTATCCTTAACAGGAAAGTTACCCGCACCCCCTACCGAAAAGAGAATTCTTTCATTTTATGTTTACGAACAGCTACTGTCATACCTCTGTCGGAAATGCTTTGAATAAACCCACTAATCTTCTGTGGCACTTCCTTCATTTCCACATTCCGACAAATAACGTACCTTAGTGTTCGTCAGGTATTCGCCCTTTGCTAGGTGTATCATTGCGATATGGATATGGTCCGACGGTGCTCAGTTGGTAGAGCATTAAACCGAAAGGGCCTCTGTCAGGATACTAGCCTCTCTTTCTTCTCCTAGAAGAACACCATACTATTGTATGAAAACAGACACGCTTGTTACTTAACTGCCGTAGATTCTGCCTTTAAAATAGACAACTCACAGCTGATGACATCGAAATGAAAATAAGCGCCCCTCCCCAACGACTTCGTGATAACAAGGGCGCGTAAGCTGACCCATTACGAAAGTTAAACTAATGCCAGACATTAATACCATTACAAAGTTTCATTTTCTTTGAAAAGCTTCGTCTTTCATAAATTCACTGGGACGGTCTTAAAGCATGCATTAAGCTATTATTATACTATTTTTAAACAGCAAAAAATTTTCATAGCAAAGGATATAAAGTTATTACTTCATGCCCAGCACTCCGGTATAAAATTCCAACGATTTCCTCGGATCTTTAACCCTGTAATTCACTTGCTGCAGGTAGAAGGTCTAAAAAAGATAGATTAAGTTTTTGTTGGAGTAAATAAATATGGACCATCAAAATTTGGAGTAAAAACAGTAAAAAGAAATGTTTGTACCAATTAATACTAACCTTTGTGCAAGCATCAGGCGTCCGGAGATTAGCTTCAATTTCGCTTTGCTTTACGGCTTGCAACGTGTCTTGTGTGGCAGGCATTTTGATATGCAAAGAAACACGTGATAAAAAACGCTCCTAGAACAGCACTTCGTAAAGGCAGGGTCGAAAGTTCCTGCTTGGGAGCCTGAGGTGGTACTTCGTAACCCCGGAAACGGAACTTTTGCCAGAGATTTCGAACAGCACTTAGCCGCATAGAACTTCAAAATTAAACCTATGTTGAGAATTTATTATCTTCTCAAAGCAACAAAATCCGAGCGAGAGAGAAATTTAGAATTAAATAACTGCCCAGAGATAAAATTCCGATGTAGTGGGATAATCACAAATGAGCACCTTTTACAGGGATTTGTATATAAAAAAAAATAACTTTCCACGACAAAAAAGAGCCACTTTCAACGACCACAATTTCCCTTATAGATTTACTTTAACCATGCAAAGAATCAGTATGATCAAACGTGATTAGCTGAAGAAATAGAAGACAGGAAAAATATGTTGAAAAACAAAACAGCGTTGCGAGACGACTAAGCAGCACGTTATAAGATGTCTGTTTGATACCGAAAAAAATTTGAGGTATATTCCTTGTCCGGCTTTCCTGCGAAGGATGATCTTTGACTGCAACGCTTGTGGCCCACGCTAGGTATATTTAGAACAGGAGAGTGTTTCAAACAGATATAAAAGACCAGATATGGTTCAGTGTTAAATCTGCTGCCTGAAAGTCAAACTGGTAATAGAAAGATGATGGGTCCAAATTTATATACGCATTCCTTGTATGGAAACGAGGCACAAGGACCACACTCGATGTTTATCACAAAATTATCATCTCCATGAAAAAGATTTTTTGGACAAAACGCAAGCGAAGACAAATTTCATGTCATAAACCAAATCAGAGAAACGTAGAGAAAACCAATATCCAGCGGCAAACAAGTAGTTTCGCATTCCGTTTCTTCATTCTTTGAATTACAGGCGTTATTTGAAGTACACAGTGTTACAAGCGGTACTGACTACAATTATAATAACTAGTAACCCTGCTGTTGACGCACAGGCAAGATAATGTATCATCAAAACAAGAATGCTGCTATAAACCAGTGACACGTCAAAAAAATCAACTATGCATTATCACTATGCAGTTGCAAAAAAATAAAATGTTCCTTCAATAATTCAAGACTCAACGAAAAGAGCGTAATCTCTATTGTAACTGTTAAATTTTAATCAAATAACAGTAATCTTTATTTCACTAACATAACAGTAATCTTTATTTCAACAAACAACCACCACAACGCGCTATGATTTGAAATAATTTATTCGACGGTTTACCCCGAAGCCTTGCAGTTACAATAAAGACAGTTTTCCTATGCCCTGAGTCAAGAACCAGTGAAGACAAAAGTGGATTGGGTTTGGCGAACGAAGAAAATAATTAAAGTACTTACAAGAAACAAATAACACGCTACGTATAACAAAACTGAATCTTTCAACTCTCTTAAATACTCTCAAGCATAGCAAAAGGCGATTCACGTGGTAAACTGTTTCCAACATCGTTCGGTAATTTTTATATTGAACATCTTGACTATCAATAATACGATCAAATAACAACTAATATACATCCATTTTAAGCCTGCTTCATTTGAAGTACTGTGACATCGTGGGTCGATTAGACCATAGTTAGTTTGCATAGCTAAAACGCATGAAAAACCAAAAGGTAATGTGCAAATTAATATACAAAGAAACAGCAGAAAAAATTAGCGCAATGATGCTCAAAATTCCATATGGAGACTGTGTTGCCCGAGAATCGATGCATCCTCATGCTCGTAATTCAACGAAGATCTACCGCATTTGATTGCTTCGTAAAACACCGAGTAACGTCAATCGCACTTCAGCATCTTTACCGTCAACAAGAAAGAGTATACAGGTTTGGTGACCGTATGTCTGTCGCACCATCTCCGAAAAAAATTCCGGGGAAAAGTCAAACGGTTGAACGTACTATATGTAAGTCACCTGAAAGTGATCTAGGAACCCCATGGCGGAACATCAGTCCTTGTGCAAAACAGAGTAAACGGGATCCAAGAACTTGCCGAATCCATGCACGCTTAATTGAAACTTCTTGCCGACTGAACGCTGCTCAGTAGCTGACGAATTCTGTCTGTTACTGCTATACAAACCATTAGACTCTGATCAAATCATAAAGAAGAAACTCCGCGCCTATCTCACACATCTTCGATGAAGCATCTCGCTAATCCAAACTTTGTTCGAACGAACTGTGCAGTACACAAATGCTTGTTTATGATTGTTTTTTTGACTACTCTCAGGTTCACAGTGACTGGCGTTTTGCTTCAATCACACCGGTGCCCAAATAAAACTTCATCGACAAATGACCCGGATAATGTTCCGTGGAGTCCTCCGAAGGGTTTAGAAACCCTCATCCCGCAAGCATCAGAGATTAACTTGGCCATCATCATTGATTCATGACAGCTCACGTATCGCTAAGGTTCTGCTGCCAATGACGCTATGACCTGTCACGCAAATCGAATTGTGATCAAGCTGGACAGAGATTGTCGCTTTCTGGGGGCGAATCTTTGGTCTTGTCATCTGGTTTCAAGGCAGATTCTTGAAGAAAATCTTCGGTAAATTGTACGAACTCGCGATCGATCCAGCCAATACTCGATGATTGGCCAGTTGCTTTACCCATTACAGTTTGTGAAAATTGGTCAAAAAGCCTGGTCTTATCGGATACAACTTAGGCGTTGTTGAAGGTTCAGTCTTTCTATTCCTGCTGCTCAATATATTTACGAATGACTGCCTCATCAGTGATTCACTTAGATGCATTAATTATGCTGACGACGCTGTTGTTGTCGGTTCTCTGCAGTCGCCTTATGATCAGAATGCTTACAGAAACGGTATCGTAAGCGCATGCCCTTACCTCTGCGTAATAATGAGCTCCTTTTCAACTCAAGTTAAACAAGAGAATTGCTTTGCGCTATGCGCAACATCGGAAACTAGAAGCTTCTCAATCTCTAGAGGCAGATCATTACCTTTTGCAGCCACGCAGTGTTCGAAGCCCGAACATGAAATATTCATGAGTTATTGTTTGATGTGACTCCATCATGTTGAAACTGTTGTAACTCGATGCTGCAAAGCGTCATTTTATGCTAAAAGACTTAGGAGGTTGTATTCTACAAGCGAATGCATTAAAAGGTTCGTCCTTAATCGCAGAGTTCATTTTACACATACGCCGTCGCAATCATTCTTCCAGTACTGTTGGTCTGCTAGCGTAAAGCAACAAGGAGGTCAGTGAGACTTGTCTCAAAGCTCTGTGGCCTTCCATACAACGATTCTGGCTAACGTGACGCTGAGTCAATAGTCACGCATGTTTTGAAAGTAGGAAATAACGTCTTGAATAACTCCCATCCTCTTCACGACAGTCTACGTTGATGCCTGGAAGGCAACGCATCCACCAGATCCAGATTTGTTAATATTGCCTGACGGACAGAGATCTACGGGAGGTCATTAATTCAATCATCACCACGCATTTTCAGAGATTTCGACGTCGTGAAATAGCATTACTCAACAATGTTCAATGTAACTTCGTTTAGCGTATTCACCTGGCTTTGTGATAAACGCGTCAAGCTGTTCGCTGCTTATGTTTTGTTTTCCTTGTTTTATAATGCTGAAAAATGTGGTCCCCCTGTGATAGCATTCAAGCAGCAAAGTCTCAGCTTCTAGAACAATTCAGCCCATATCAGATCGTTTTCCGAGGTCACAATCGTATTATAGGTATTAAGCCTCATCGAATACGTACAACAAAGAAGAACAATTCAAAAAAGCATCATAACTGCGTTTATTCATCTTTTACTGAAAAAACTGCTTTCAATTCGTTTCTTAAGAGATGAGACAAATTTTTCTATGTAAGACTGTGGGAGTCTACGTGCCAAAGCTCATCTAATCCGCTTGGCGTCGTCAATATTCCGGTTTCCTGCGGACACACTGGTGATTTCTGGCTAGATTGAACATGATAAAAAAAGGTTTCGCTAACAGTGGTCGTTTATC
>UZAM01007101.1:23347-34736 GCA_900618415.1 Soboliphyme baturini
AGGTGCCATACCTACCGTTGTTCTAGGGGCATGGAACCTGAGATCGACAACATATGGGAACACATAAGGCGCAGCTTGAACGACTGACTTTAATTCGCATCACTTTGTACTTTATGATCGTTGCTATCGATATAGTACTTTGCACATGCCACTACAGTAGTGAGAATTACGGATTATACCAGAATGACTGCAATGTCTATGCATTTGCTTTTACCTTAGGATATATATCAATCTCACTTCCGTTTTTTAATTGCATTACGGCATTTTACTACTGTTTCGAATCATTATTAAAGTCTGTTGGCACTCTAGACGTTTTAGATTAAAAAGCAATTCGAAAGCAGCGCATAAACGGCAAAAACAATCCGTAATAAAATTATGAATGGAAAAATATAACCCCGATGTTCAAGGGACCTCTCGACACAGCCGAAAGGTTGATGCAACCACATTTAAAAAATTATGCCGGATTTAAATGGCGAAAATGCACGGTGTAAAGAAAGCAAATTCTATTTCTCACTTTGCAACTTCAGTAAAATTGCACCGTTCCCTTGCTTCCAGAAGCTTAAAGGGGTCCGTTTAAGCAGGCTACGGGTCCATGACACTTTAGTATCTGCAGTGCATAGGACTCAGGACCGCGTCTTAAACTAGAGTTGAACAAAACCATACTCAGCCGTGATTGCCATGATTCGTAAGCCAGTGAATGTCAAAATTTGACCTCGTTGTTCTTGGAGATTGTTCGATATCGATGGTGAAGATACCACATTAAAACAGCGATGATACTGGATTGAAACGGCGAAAGTGCACAGTGTAAAAGCATGAATGCTTTTGCAATACACGTGCAGAATAGCTACATCGAAAGCTGCATAGTAAGTCATTATCTAAATTTTTATCGTGTGAAAAGAAACATGTTCAGTTCTTTGCCGCTGATCTTGTTAAAATGAACGTGATTCAAATGTCATATTGGCCATTCCTTCCGTCATAAATACAGGATAAATCATTTAAGCAGCCAGTGATGGTACATTTTGTGGAATTTTCGATTAAGTGGCTCCGCATTTGATATGCCGATCTTTCAGCCTCATCATTATTTACTATAAAGTGAAAAATGGGCTTATGGTTTACCTGTTCCGATCACCAGCATCTTCTTTAGATTTCATAACGGATGATGATCACGAACGATTCTTTGTTAAAGTTACCATTAACACCGTTCTTACTACTGGCAAAGGAGTTGGAAAAAGATTTAATACTTTTCATCGTTGACACCATTAACGTTAGCTTAAGAATTGCAGAAGTTTCGTTCATATGTGCTATAACAAGAGTTCAGTTTCGAGTTTTTCCACGATTCGTGGGACTCATTTGTTTCGAATTTTTTTCCAAAAAGTTATTTATGATTGTCTGCGTAGCTATCTCGAATGCACCGGCAGATAACTATTTTGCATCACTGATGGACTAAAGTTTTATGGAGTTGAATGTCAAACAATGACAATTCAAAATGAACTATGAGAAGTTTAATCACTCTTGTCATTCAAAGAACAGTTAGTAATTGATGCTATATAAAACCTGTTCTGGACAAACGCTAATCTCATAGTGATCTGTTTCGAATGCCATCAACCCTAACTTATTGTCTTACGTTTCAATTCCTTCAATTCCTTCAATTCAATGAGATGTCAAGACTCTGACACAACTCTTTCATTTTGCTTATTCCGCCAACGGAATAAGTGATTGAAATACAAACATATATCCTTTGCATACTGAACGTGCTTCTCTGATTTCTGCTACGGCCAAATGCCTTTAAAGCGACCACTATGAACGTTTCTGCTACGCTTGTTCAATGGCCTCGAGCCAAAATCAAAAGGTTTAACATTTATTTTAACAACGTAACCCAGGACGGAGAACACTTGACGGTTTCAAAGCCTTTGAACATCGAATGAATATTCTTTGAATTTCTTTTCTTCAGTGTCAAAATCCATAATATTAAAAAGTACGTACGGGAACAATGAATTGCAATGAGCAACAAAAAAGGTGCAATCCGATTAAACTAGTACCATGTGGAGCGTATATACTTCTATGAGGTAACGTCGATACTGAATGTGTATAATATCATTGTAATGTAATACGGCATTTATAGGACCTCTTCGTTGCAGTACAAAATTTTAGTGTTATGTCGTAAAGAAGTATTTTGCCCATCCGCTTGTAGTAGGCCTTGTGGCTCGAAACAATTCATCTACTGCAGATAACATGATCAAAGCTAAATGAACACTGTGAACTTAGGCCTGAAGAAGATCCGTCAGCACGGTTAAATTGTTGGTTGCATCATATCAAGTCTTAAACTATCTTCCTGTATTATCTTATCTGCATTATCTTCCTGTATCATCATTCAATCATTCGTCAAGGCAGCACGTCATAGATAGAGACAATACTGCGGCATTTTTACTGGTCCGAAGAGAGAACTGTGAATTAATGCCTGATTTTCTTGAGTTTAAAACTAAATCGACAATATTTGAGTCTCATCAAATGCAAAAGAGATGCCAAGTAGCAACCAGGGAGCTGTGAACAGTTGCGAAAATTTGGGAATCATGTAAATATGCAATATGTAAATCTGCGCAATCATGTAAATACTTACTAAGCATACGGTCATTTCTTTAGTGGAGTTAAATGACTGTAATGCTCTTCGACAGACTCGGTAGTGGCTCTGCGTCAGTTCCGTTACATTCCAATTTCAGGAAAATGATTGAATATTTTGTTTTCCATTTCGAAGCCATCAAAAGTCTACTTAATGGCCATATTACCTTACATCATAAATTAATAAATTGACGTTACTTTGGCAAAAAGCAAAATTCAAGAAGACTGACTTGCAATAAGCTGACGTTTGGCATATGAGGTTTAGTCTGTATGACTGTGTCATGAAACAGAGAAAAGTTCTGCCTTCAATATTTTTTTAACGTAGAAAGAATCCCTTATTTGGTGCTAAAGCTTACTATATATTGACAAAAATATTGATGTACAGTAAAACGAACCATTGGATCACTATCACTGAAAGCACTCCATCTCGCAGAACCTGTAGATAAGTATCCTGTTGTACTGTATGTGAAACAACGTCTGGTTTTTTTTTTTAAAATTACCGTTGTTATACGGTTGAAACATTGAAAGTAGTGAAACTGTAATTTTTACTAGGTCATCTACTGTTTGACTTATTTTCGTTATGGGTGCGCCATGAACGCAGTTTGATGCTTCTCAAACAATCTCTAGCTTCTGCTTTCTGCCTTCATTGTTGCACAAGGAATTATACCGTTAGATCATCCCAGCGTGTTGTTCGAAGACCGATTCGACGTTGGTGATGCTGCAGAACAAAGTTTCTAATTTTTGATGTCCATCGGTTGCTTTTCAGGCGAACCACATGCCAGATAAATCTTGTTGGTGGTGTAGAAGGTCGAAATCACGTCTTTTAATAAATTGTTTTCTAGTTTGTATGCTCGGAACGTGACTTCCGTGGGACACCTTACACATTTGTCGCTTCATCGCTTCCTTCTTAACTCTCAGTCCTCATCGGTTTTAGTAGCTGGCCAACATTCAGCACGTAGATTATTGCGATCAGTACGGCTGAATCGAAAAGTTCTTTCGTCACCCATTCACTCTCGAATAATGAATTATGCTGACTGTGCCGCCTTCCTTCTTCTGCTGATTTTCTCGTTTAGTGAGTTTGAAGCAGTCGACCTGATTTCTTCGAGTTCTTCACTATTTGCTTAGATTGATCTCTCAAGGTAGTGCGTTTCGTATCCGTTTGGATTTAGTGATGTTGAGCTCGAATCCGATCGTAATAGATTGTTTTTGCATCTGTTCTATGTTCATTTAGAATTGCATCATGTTTTATGTGAAGACAGTGCCGTCGTCCGCAAATAGCGTGAGCGTTATTCGCTTAATTACACCAACGTAGCCGGCTGAAGAATAACTCCAATTAAATGAAATGAGTCAAATTAAAAGAATTCTGTGACTTTCTCCATCGTTACGTTTATATCTGGCTTTCCTTGAAGTGTTCTTCTATTTATTCTTGTATCATCGGAGTTGCACATTATGTTGATTATTACCCTGTATAATCAGCCATCTGTTGGGGCAAGGCAAAATGCAGTCACAAAGGATGCTTGCATTGGGCAGTATAGACGTCCACCTCATCCATTCTGGCATGAACAGATCAGGGCGCTGTGCTGTCCTGATTTACTTACTACCCGTTTCCAATCGGTAGCACATAAGCAACGCGGAGTAAATTTTTCTTGCTCAAGGGATTTTACGGTTAAGATAAAAGTCATTCTTTCTGAAAATTCGAAACCCGCACCCGAGTTCCAAGTTGCTCTCTTCTCCATTGCGTCACTGCGCTTCGTTTTTAGCAAAATACATGCCTGAATATGTTTTAATAATTTATTACCCTGGAACTAAGACAATACGTGGTTCAAAATAAACCAAATTGCCTACGTCACGACCTGAAGATATGAATTGCTAAAATGCCATGAAGCCGTGATCAAAATATGTGGTTTCCTATATTTTGGAGCAACGAGCAGTTTCATATTTCTGTAAAAGGCTGTTTGATGGATTTATACATTTTAACTATGAGAGCAGCTGAATTTAATTTTAGCAAGTAATGTAAATGCTGATGCAGGAGTTAGATTTCAGCAAATACTTTTAACAGTACGAAGATCTTCATGACACACAACTACTTATGTGTCTACTTGCTTGTTACTTGCTAATTTGTTCATTTGCATACTTATGTAATCAGTGTCAGAATTTTGTGCATTTTCAGGCTTCAGCCACCCATAATGGTGCTATTTACTATCTAATTTATGAAGGACAAAATTGTAACCTCGCCAAAATTGTGCCTTTGTATCACGATGAGTTTTTAGGTGAGATTCGACCTAGCATCTCATATGACTTTGTATTAGGTGTAACTTAATAATTAACCTCTGTACTTGCGCCGTTTTCGAAAATATGTGAGCACAGAAACCATTTCTGATTGGAACGAAAACAGTGCTTTAAGGCAGGAATGAGTGATGAACATAAGATATTTTTTAAATTTTGCGCAGAGGTGATTCGCAGTTAAAGCACTGGTAATATAGTAATATCACCACACCGTATCATTCAAAATGGCAGGAAATTTCCCGTTAATAATATATCGCGTGTTTCAGTTTACAACTAGTCTCATCACTCTACTGTGACATGGACAATATCCAGTTTATTGATTCATGCATAAGTTTTTCCTTTATCGGACGATGCAACGACAGTATATGTAAGATGTGTATATAATATAGTTGGAGAATTTTACTGATCGAAATTTCATTCAACTAATCCAATGTAAACACGGTTTATCATATGCCTGATTGATACTTTTTTTGAATGACTGTTGGCTACCTGTTACAGCCTTTCCAAGTTTTACAGTACTCCGTAGTTACAACAAGGTTTTACATATTTTTGTTTAAAAATAAAAACACTGACTGGCTTTTTGAATTTACCTTTTATGAGGTTTAAATTGTGCATTAATGAAGAACCATTTAGACAACGCTGTTTCATATCAAGTGGCGAAACGATTTAGGCAATGTCGCTGAAATAGCTGGTGATCAGCTGAGCTTGGCCACTTTTCTATGCTTATTGAACCGAACGCCAATCATACCTATTTCACAACAGGTACGTACAACAGGACTTACGGATTAATCTCCCTACAAACGAATAACAATGCATAGTTGCTCCAAGGAACTTGCCCGGTGTTGTACTTTGCGAATATAATTAAAGTTAAAAACTATTAAAAATTAGATGAGCTAATTCAATGCGCACACAATCTTTTCTTCTTCCTTTTTCGCTCTATCTTTCTTCATGCTTCGCTTTGACCAGTTTCTAATATGCTGTGCAGGTAACTAACTAAGAATTAACTTTCTGATGCTGAATGCGCTGATAATGGCAGGTGGTACGGAACCTTCTTCCGGTACAAAGATCAGTTCGTAAATCGAACGTGGCAGTAGCATCCTGATGATTTTGTTAAGTACTATGGCGTACTTGAAAAGTAGTTTTTGAATTGATTCGTTCTCAATGGTCGTGTAACAGGAGGCGAGGACGTCGTTAACTATTATGCTGCCCGTCTCTGTTACCGGTGAATAAATGCCGACCTTATTCTTGATGGTGATCACTTTCACTCGCGTCTGCGTCAGTTCTTCGTCCTGAATCACGAAGACACAGTCTCCGACCTGCAGATGCTCAGCTGTTATGCTCCTTTGCCGTTCACTGATGCAATTTGTTCTGTAGATCAGATGTTCTCTCGTAAGCGATATGCGTTGACCGTGTTCCGTCTCCACCTCAAAGTAGTCAACTGAGTCGTTCGGTTTGCTGTGGATCCAAAAAGCGATCTGCGAGAACTGCAATTCTCCGTTGTCGTTTCTCGATAGCACCTTTGCTTGGCGATCATGAATCGCCAGATCATCTATACGTCGTCTGCCTGATTCGGTGACAACATAGTCTTCGCCATGTAAACAGCCCCGTCGACGGCCATATCCGCCTTCCATCATCATCGGTCTTTCCTAAAACAAGAAAATCAATTGTCAATATACAGTTGAGACAGTCCGAAAATTTTAAAGTCAAAGAAATGTTCAGTAACGAATCTGGATATATGACTTCTTAAAACCCTGCCAGTGTCTTGTTATCGATAATCGAAAGCGGATACCTCTTCTGAGCCCATGATTAGTAGCGTTAAAATATTAATTATCGTATGTTGCAGCCAAATGGGCGTCATTCATTATCATTATAATGTGCTTGGAACTATGGAAGATCGGTTGGTATTTAACATTATACAATCAGACATATTTATAAAATATGAAAGCACTCTGGCTGTAGTTTTCACACTTTTTCTGTAACTCTGAAACCGGTTTCTAGTGGTGTCATGAAATCAGTGCGCCAACAGGCCTTGTGCTACTATGTAGATGCCTTTCCGATCCAAATTTCCTGAATCAGTATTTTTTCAAAGCGGATGTACCAGATATCTTAACGTCCCAAGTTTAAATATGTGTCCTCCTGCTTCCATATTTTACATTCCGGACATTACGGAGAAAATTCTAAGTTTGAAAACAGCTACGGCATAAGCATATTCTTTTACAGGAGCAAAACCTTAGGAAACTTGTTTTTTAGCCTTGATTCTTTTCCAAGCCTGGACAGCAGAAAGTTAATGTATCAAATTGCGTGTAATGACTGCGCTGCTTTCACAACGGCATGGCAGGTGGAGTTCAAGCTAGAACAATTGTACACGGAAAAGTCACTTGAACTCGCAATGCTGATCCCATTTCAGATGGACTGCCATACTTATATTCATAGCGATAACAGCTAATCGATTTAAAACCTAAAAGTGAAGCGCATAATCAAGAAGTCGATTCACGTTGAAGCCCAGAAACAGGTCATGCAACGATTGCGTTGAAACCTTTGAGGATTTTTATGGCATGGAAATTAATTAATTGCCTGTTAAGCAGTGAAGGAACCTTTTTTTAATCCGGTCAAAGGACAGCCGACTTAAGGTATTTCTTGACCTGTTGCTTGATTGCGGGACGATGACGGATGCCATTTCAGTCGAAATGTTAAACTGTTGTTACGTAAAGGTCTTTGTTGACTGAGACTGCCGACCAAAGACCTAGAACTTATCTACGTCCAGCATTTTCCCTACCGCGTTAAGTATGCCACACTTATATATTCCACGCAAGCAGATCCGTTTGACGAAAAAACAATACAAAAACAACTCATTGAAGCAGGATTTTTATGACTTCCTTAATGAAACACTTCTTGACCTTGTTGAGCAGTGAACAGTTCATACTATTGACTTGATGCACAATTTTTAATAGTCAAATATAAACCCACTCCCTATAGACCCACTCCATTGTTCAGGCATTATTAACTTTTCATGATCTCAGAAATAAGCAATATACAACGTTATTTCTTTTATCACATACAGTCGGTGTCTTGGTACATTTAGAAATGAAAATCATCGATGGTTCCATTTTTTTAGCCTCTAGTAAGTTCAACTTGAACACTGGTTTTCTTTTAGATGACCCCATTTCTGATGCATAACTGTATAATTTTTTGAATCCCTTCTAAGCTCGTATGGCTTTTCAGTATTAGATGATTACGTGCAGTCATAACAGTTTTATACCTCTAATGAGATAGTCATATGATATCTTTAAGTGCTTGACGACAGAAAGTGTAGAATGAAATTCTTTCCATAATATTGTTGTTAAGATTTGTGAAAATGTGCAAGTGCAGAACACAGCAGAACAAACTCCGTTACATGACAACAGACTATGCCATAGAGAACTGCAGGGATCAGTGATTTGGGAGCAAAAAGATTCGAATATGTGCCCTATGATGCTAGTCGCTGAACTCAGCTGTAGAAAACGGTCAGTGAGTAAAGTATGGATCATATGTTACGGTAAGAAACCGACGTGTGTTTTTCCACGTTCTACGATAGCCCTTAATGTCTGTCATGATCCGTGAAACTGTTCAGTAACGTCTGATTGTTTATAGGAAAAGAATGAGATGTTCCTGGCTAAAAAACGTCCTGGAAAAAAGTAGTTCTGTGTATGTGCCCTGAGGATCTGGCATCACCTTTCATGTTCTTCTTCTTTTTCTTTCTTTCGACGCCTGCGCGACCTCGGGTTGATTTGGATTAGATTCTCATGTTCAGCAGGAATGTTTAATGTATGGCCTTATGTATAGCTGCATCAACGGACTGAGTTCTTACTTTGAAGGATTTGGTGCATTTTTTGTACTTATCCTGGATCAGAAAATGTCAGAACTTATCATCTTGGCATTTACCCTCTGACAGAAAATTAACGTATGAACGAATGAATAAGATAACAGAAGTTTAAGGAGATAGTCGAGACAACTTAGATATAAGCGGAATAAGAAATTTGTCGCAGCGAGAACGAAAGTACTGAATGCAAAAGCTTATGCAAGACAAACTGGAGGCGAAGGAACAAAAGAACTTTTTCGTATAACGAAAACTCGAGGAAGAGGATCAAGAGATATAGCTCAAGATAAAGCAGAAATTATTTGATAAAGAAATGACTTGCAACCAATGGCGAACAAATGTAATTGCATGAAGGACTAGATAATCTCACCAGATTAAGTAAGCGAAGTCTTAGGTCACCTGAAAAATAGAATGATCCTCAGTCTAGATGGAGACACTACAGAAGTGAAGAAGGCACGATGGTATTATTTAGCTCGGTTTATTGTTTAATAGATACATGGAACTAAATTGTGTTCAGAACATAGAAGAGACGTATTTTATATCTGTATATACAATGTAGCGAGACATGAAGGCCTGCGAATAGAGCTGTACTGGGAAATTATAGGAAAGGGTACTGGAAAATTATAGATTGAGAAACGAAGTTGACATCCACAAAGACCTGTTAGGCTTATTGTCTTATGGTAAACGACATTCGCCATTTTACAGTAAGATCATTTATTCAAAAGTAAAGAAAACGGCAGGGACGCCCACGTGGAAAAGGCTTAAGATGGAATACTAATGCCGACGATTTGGTGGGGTATTGGGTATAAGAAAGGTGGTGGTACAAAAGGAATATATTAGGTTCACCCAGATTATGTACGAATGAGTAACACAGATAGTTCGAACTACATTTGGTCTAAATAAGAATTCCTTATGTGGGTACGGATCGATCAAAGCTCAGTGCTGAGACGCTGTTTCTGTTCGCTGTGCATTGTGATGTACTAATTAATGATCTCCAAGAGCGTGCAGAAACTGTAACAAATAAATTGAACAGGACGTTAACTTTTGGACTTAGTGAATGAATCAGTGGAGCAAGGTTTAATAAGTGGTGGAGGACGAAAACCTCAAGCGGCAAATAGAAGAAATGCAAACGGCACAGCCCGGAAACGCTCGTTTTCCAAAATGGTACTTTGCCAGCATGGAGAATAGCACGGTTTGATTGCAGCAGTGGCAACTCCTAAATCTTGCTTGCTGAAAATCCCTGAAAGTACAGGCTGCTTCGAAATCACAAAAAAAGTGTTTCGCTTCTATCATGAGAAAGGAAAACACAAGAGCGGGACAGATGTCTCTCACCTCATCTCTGAGCGTCGTTGAATAAGAAGTACACCGGAAAGTATTCCTTCTAACCACTGCAGTTATCGCAAAGATCGCTGTAAACTACGAAACGGTCAACCAACGTGGTTCTTTCAAATTTTTCTCAGGTCATTCACCGATTTCCCAACCCGTCACCGATTTGACGAAAACTGCGCTAGAACTTTTGACTGATGTGTGTCGCTCTGCCCACGGAAATTCATAAGTTAAGAGAAAGAATAATTACTGGAATCGTATGTAAGTGTAAAAGTGGATAGAACGATCAGAGCTATTAGCGGATAAGTACTCAGCGGATTGACCCGTAAGCCACACCATACCTGTGCCTAAGGCATAAGAATAAATATAAGCTCACTTATGGAAATTAACCATGGATATTAGTAGAAGAAAATAAAACCTGCAAGCCACTAAAATGGATGACCACGAAACTATGATGTGATGTGACAAAACAGCGTGAGGTTTTTTTGTGTGGAGAAGCTGAAATCGGCAAGGCCCTAGTGCTGTAATTTCGAACCCTTGACTCGAAAAGGTTTCACTGACGTCTTGTCAATGAAGTGAATAAGAGCTACTGCCAAAGCAAGACCAGCAGGCGTAGTTAATTTCAGAATCTAGTGTCGCAGAAAGCAGAGGCAACTGGTGCTCTGTTTTTTGAACACTGGGAGAAGCATCAGTGCCAGGTTCGCCTCGCATTGGACTGGTCAGCGATGCACAGGATATACCTTTGGCAGATCAAAATATTTGCCGGAAACAATGGGCTGGACATCTTTAAAACTTGTTGAACTCTAGCAGTTCAGAAGATCTACTGAACGTTAGCAGTGGCCAAACGTCACTGAACATACCTTCTGACCGCCCCTCCCTGCACCATGGATGAACCTTGAGCCATTTAGCATTGAACAAAGCCCTGCGGTGCAGATGGGATACAGAGCTGATCAAATTCGCGAATGACGGCATGCTGCTGAAGGTCCAGAAACTCTTTTAACCGAATGTAAACGGAAAAGAAATTACGTAAGATTAGAATCATAATCCTGATCCATAAAGATACAACATCCGATACAACACTTGTTGCTGGATCTATGCGGGGATTATACTGCTGTCGACCGAGGAGAAGATATTTAGATGGTCATTCTGGAGCGGCTGCGACTGACAGTTGAAAAGAATGTGCGAGTAGACGAAGCAGTCCTTTAAATAAGGCACTCGTGAACAGACCAAATCTTTCCACTGCGCCGCACCATCAAGGGTTGTCGCCAAATTCAGCTACCCTGTTCCTGGCATGCCTCCTTAATC
>UZAM01007103.1:13993-24439 GCA_900618415.1 Soboliphyme baturini
TCACGTGACAAGCGTAGTGTGTAGTCTCCCACTAAGTGGTAACCTTCTTCAAAAGAAAAAATGATGAACTACTTCGACCGGGAACTCGAACACGGTTCTTTTAGCCTCAGAATGTGACGTTATGCCAATGGAGCAACCCCGATCTGGTTTCTTCGCGCTATTTTCAGCCAAAGACAAATAATAAAGCTTTCACCATGATTCCATCGGATATGTTCGATCAACAGACAAGTGCCGTCGCGACTCGCCATAAACTTTTTCAAAGTTTACTAGGAGGTCATAACAAGAGGAATGTTGTTTGCGCTAGGACGTAAATTAAAACTTAATTCTAAATTAATTTAAATTTAGAGTGGATTCATTTATTCGCCATAGTAACGCATTGAAGAAATTTTTTTCCAGAGGGACGCACCGAATCGAATATCCTCTTTTTGGCTACAGCCGCCGTTAGGACAGCGATAATCGTAGGGAAGGAACAAGTATTAGCAAAGGAGGCTTTTTGTACCACGAGTAAAAAGTTCGGCAATCATTTTCAGCACGTTCCTCAATTCGTAAAGCTTTTCTGAAGTCGAGTACTTCGCTGCTTGATGAAAAACACCAAAGAAGCATTCGATTTCTCCGGAGGCTGTTGAGTTCCAAATCCAGACCCTACTCAGCAGCGATAAACAAAGCGTGACTTCACACGTGTGACGCCAAGCCTACCACGACAGCCGGAAAATCACGACGACGTCGAAAACGACCGTGAAAATCACTGGCTCTGGTTCAAAATACTCTCGGAACTTTTTTAAAAAAATAATATTTTAAAATTCAGCTTCATCTTCACAGAGAGGTAACAAGAAACAGGACGAGAGCACCGAAGACATGGAGGCCCTTCGGTTTAACATTTGAATCTGAAATTGTCTACTTGAGCGATGGATGTAAGGTGGATACACATGAAACGATTTTACAGCCATCGCCAACAATCATCTCAAAGGAAAATGCATAATGATCTTAAATCCTATCATCTATCCTCAGCAGAAAATTCTTAGTTAATTAAGTAAACGCAAAAGACAGATGCTAACTACTGATCTACAGAGGAGAAAGAGTGAAAAACGTCTGCATAAACTCTCCCAGCCTCGAAGTTGAACTCTGAAGCGAACGTGCTCTGCTCTGTAAACCTGCACTGAGCAACACTACCTCGCCACTGACTTGACAGAAGTTTGAAAAAGAACCTGAATTTCTACATTTTGACACTGCTCCAACAGTAAAAATATAGCATTGGCAACCAACAGAAGCTGAACAACCGTCTGCATTGTGGGCCGGTAGGATATGCCGCAGAGGGATCTCTCCGGTTGAGTGAGACGGTGAGGCTGGACACAGGCCAGTGAACGCTACCACGACCCTAACGCTAATGTTTCGGATCTCGATGGACTGGTTGAAGGATGTGGAGGACGAAAGTTGGCACTCTGAATGAACAGCTTACCAAACTCGCCAAAATACATTATACATGGAAGAATACTAGGCCCATAATGCAGGCTACCGCGTCAGCTTGCCGAAAAATTGCTTGGATTTATTGTAACCAGGTGAAGGTTAGGACGCGACTAGCAAATAGCAAAAGAGTATAATCAAGAACTTGGAGGCCCCAACACCAGAACTCTATCACAAGATGAGATGCGCTCGTGGGGGGGTCACCTCCTCACGAGGCAAAGGAGATAGTAGCAGATGTTCCCCTACGTGTTTGCGCGCGCAAAATCTACAGATCCGTCGAACTTACCACACAGTGGAATAACCATGATCAAGTGTTCTTTGGGAAAGCTGACAAAGCTCTACCTCAGACAGCTAGTATAAGATTCATCGTAAGAAAGAGGGCTGCACCGCTCGCAGTCAACTATGACTGTGTCACTTCGTGTCGACGTATAAATTCTGCGGGTGGAAAAAGAGCACTGAAGATGAAAGAAGTTTACATCCATACACAACAAGCGGAAGATGAAGAAGTGGAGCAGTTTGAGGGGGAACTGGAAAGCGCACTGCAATCGCTGTACAGACGTAAGACGTACATACTTCAACGTACACAATCGCCCAAGGAAATTTCAACATCGTAATAGGAAGGGAAACAATCAAGAAAGTTCCTTCGGCCGGTTCAACCGTGGAGGGCAAAACTAACTCGGCTACCGCCTGACACCACTGCCGAAAGCAATCGCCTCCATATTCTGAATATCATGCCTGGAAAAGTCGAGATACGGCCGTGAACGCGGAGGAGCCCTAATGCAACGGTCGACTACATGCTGACGCACACAAAGGGGGTAATAACAGATGTCTGTGTCACTGCAGAAAGCATCGTCTGCACGGGGGGGGCAACAGATTACGCCGTGCTACAGTTACAATCGATAACTTTAGAGAAGATTAGGCTGGAAAGCTCAAAGACGAACGGCCACTGGACGAATATTCGCAGACAACGATCCTCAACTTATCCTCGCCACAGAGGTATCGGCGCAAACTGCCAGCATCTCATAGATTCCGTCGAAATTACCACCTGGTCATATAGCCATGCAACAGTGTCAGCGAAGAAGTAATGCCCAGACTCTGAAACCAGCTAGCAGCTGTTGGTCAAAAGTGCCGGAATGATGACAAACTTAACGAGAGTACGCTGTTATGCAAAGGAATAGAGAAAAAGATTTGGGACCACTGTGACAAGTAGAAGAGAACGAAAAGAAGAGAGGTCGCATTAAAGAAAGAATATGCTGAGGTACACGGGAAAGGGTATCCTTTGAAAAAAGCCGATTCTTGACACACTAATGGAGGAAAAAGGAAGAAGAACCCCAGATCTGCCCCATGAAAGCGATCTGCATGAGGTTCCACAACCTTCGCGACTTCTCGATGGCAAATACAAACCTGAAGCTGCCCAAGTTGCCCTGCATACCGTTCCCGAAGTCCTCCGAGACGAATTAGAATGAGCATTCAAGAATATCAAGAGTGGCAGACGTACTGGCAGAGACAATGTTCCATGTGTGATAGCCTGATGTCAGACACGACTCTTGGACGAACCGCTTGCCGCCTACAACTCAAAGAATCGATGGGCTAGCCATATGACAAGTGTAAATGCAACAGGTGCACAAGGCGAGTTACCAATTGGCTCGGCTCGAGTTACCGAGTTACCCCCTCGGCTCAGCAACAAGCGTTCACTCGAGGGGACATTTAATGGGACGGCAGTGATGAGGCAAAGGCACAACACCGAGAGGAGTGGCGGAACATCCACTTGCGTCTGTGGTGCATCACTTATAAAAAACAAGTCAGAAGAACTGACTGAATATTTTAAACAAGTTCTGAAGGGAAGAGAATGTCTTTCACAAAATAAACCTGCGCATGTATTCTGAATACACTTTTCAGTTTGAATGACAGTATTTTTTTACGATTTGTTTAGATCAGCCATATCAAGCATCATCTGAATCTTTTTTTCTTCATATGCATAAGTGGGTATTCTGTTTTTAAAGAAAAGTGAGATTGGATGAATGGAGCATAGAAAGAACAGTCTAATGAAACCCTTGTGGTTCGTACATAGCAGGTAAGCAAGTCCCCATGTAATCCTATCGACCACCCTGCTATTGGCAATTATCCGCTATCTGGGATTTCGTTTCTAATGGTCAGACATCGTAAATCTGGAATACTCTGCCAGTGATTGATGACGATGACAAAACAACAGCAATCCGTTATTAAGACAGAAAGTTTGAGAAAAAATATTTCCACAGATTCAAAATGCAACCATAGATGTCAATACGGCATTGATCATAGAAGGCGGAATAGAACTGCATAAAAACACGGTTTATTCATAAACAACGCAAACAATTTGGTCAATCGGGTTATTAACCGGTACCGACGTTTCTCTTGGCCTTGTTCTAGGAGAACAGAGTTGAATTCCTAAGTTCGTTCTGTAGTCTTCAGCTGTTATATGGAGACTTTGTTTGGAGCCAAAAGGTGGGCGTTTGATCTATGTCGCAGTTAAGTATACTGTCGGCAACAGGCGCGATAAGGTTTATCCAATCCATGCAAAGTTCGTACCATACTGTCGAAGACTGGATAATTAATAATGTCTCCTTGACAAGCCCTTAGGTTACCGTTGCCGAAAAACTACTTTATCAACATCATCGACCGGAAATTCACTTTTTGGCTCCAAACTTTACAACAGCTCTCTTACAACAACGTAAGACACGGGTCGAGACGTCAGTATTGGTTAGTTGTCCGATTGACCAAGTTGTTTGGGCCGTAGAAGAATAAACCATGTTTATTTATTAACCGTGTTTGTTACAATCTTCAGTATGAGCACCAACGCACAAACGAAATGCTCAGTCTTCAGACACGACGGCGAAATAGTAGTGCTCATACTGGAAAGGACTGTAGGACTCTAAATATTGAATTTTTAGGCATAATTAATAGGTCAGCGTAAAATTTCTTTAAGCTATCGATCAGGGCAAGTCCAGCGAACGCAAAAACATAGAGGTGTACTCAAAAATAGGATTATTCACTAATTATTCCTGAGTATGCTAGGAAATCTGCGTCAACTCTGTAAGAGTAAATTCTAAGGAAACGCACAAACCTATGGACCCTACGGTTCATCAGCTGAACAGACTCTCGATGTGAGTAACGGTTTGACTGTGCATACTATGACAGTTCACAATTTGGTTTTTGTGCCAAACAGGTTTTTCAGTGAAACACTTTGATTTCCAATCTTACGTATCCCCATAAACATCGTCTTAGAAGACTTCGGCCCAAAAGACCATTCGAATATCATCGGAAATGATGCAACATAAACTGGAGCATAAGAAACCTTCTGATCTAAATGTGGTCTGCCGATACGATGTTATGGATGAATCGACAAATTCTTCATTATAAGAATCGACGTTTCACACAAAATAACTTTGCCCATTATCAGGGAACAAAAATTAATAGGATTTGCCCTGACGATGCACACGTGATTTTGCTGGTGCCCGTAACTCTTATCAATTCTTTGCACAAACGACCATCGTATGCAAAGTTGCAATCGGTTCATATCGGTTGACGAATAAAAACTGACTTGTGATTCAGTCCAAGCCGAGTTAATACCACGGTTTTACTGGATTATTAATTAATAAGTATTAACATTGCAGTCTGCACCTTTGAATTCATGTGGCGACTTTGATGTAGGCTGACGTTTTGACAGTAATGCGGACTAAAAATGTGTAAGTTTCAGTCCGTGCCGGTATAGAAGGATTATCACTCTGAATGATATCACCAACAATGAATCGATATGAAGTTCAGAAGTAAAATTAGAGCATGTAAAATGTTACAACGCACTGTAGCAGGTGAATTTTTTACCGTTCGTGTGTCGAGTCAGTCAGTGATTGGTGGGAATGCTTGTGAAAATGTTCCTGGACGACAAGTGACCACCAGCTTTGGGGCTGGTTTTAATTCCGATCGGCAAATAAACACACGTGACGGTGGCGGTAAAGACGAAGAAGCCCTAGGAAAAACAACGGCTTTCTCAGAGAAGTGGTTCGATAATCAACGGACAGAAGACGGACGACGGAAGGGAGGCCAGAGTCGTCGAAAACTTCTAGGCGAATGATGCCACGGGGTTCGATTCGGTTCGGCAGAGCGAGAAAAACAAGTTTCAACAGCGCGGTACGAAAAGTGACTCTCATCGACGTGTCAGGAAGAACACGTCGCCGGAAGGAGGGAAAGAAACGTTGCTACCGTGCACTTTGCTGCTCGATGCATCGCTGATCGAATTGACGCCGTCGAAAGTTTTAAAACCACCCTGCGAATCAGTTTTAAAGTTTTATTAAAATTACGGTACTTGTACAAGTTGAGAGTAGGCAGTCGCGCGACATGGATAAATTAGTCAGGGAACCTCCTAATCATATTTCAATTCGGCAAGAAAAAATATGCGGATGATAGGACACTTTATTGACTAAGGCATCTGCCCATTTTTCCACGTCAAGCAGGGGATAATGATAATTGGTGGGGGAACCTTACCTTTTGCTGCGTACGAATCTGGAGCTGACATGAGGAACAAGGCTTGCCGCCTTTGACAGCGACTTCAGGCATTTGCAACGGAGACGACATTGACAAATGCGACTGAAAATGCGACAAATTTACTTTGCACAATTCCTCTGCAAGTCCCTGCGCCTCTGTCCAACATATCGGCCTCGACGCGGTTGCTGCCTGACCTTCGAATCGATTTGCTTAACTTCGTGCTTCTGAACAGAAAGACGGAAAGAACGAAAGGTGCAGAACCAGCCATCTGTCTATCTGCGACCCGTCGTCTGGTTTCAAATAAACTTAGACCAGATGCCAGTGGCTAAGAGGCAAAGAGGATTCAATAAGTGCGGCTCCGAAGCAACACGTGCATGAAGAAGCAAGACAACGCGTTCTTCGAGTCTTTTAAGAATGAGTTAGTCAAAGTAAGGGCGGTGACAGTCAAATCGTACATTCAAACGAACGAATCTCCTTCTTTAAAGCAGCTTCATCAACGATTCAGTATTCTCAATAGCACAAAAAAGAAACACGGTATGGTAAAACAGAAACAATCGTCCTAATGAAAGTGCAGGAAAGACGGTTAGTTTAAACGCGTAATAATGGTTAAATGGCAGGATCACGTACAGCATGATTTATCTTTTTCCGAACAGGGCTTATCTCTAAAGTTGAGGGTAGCCTCGCTAGACAAATTGACTTAATGTGAACCTTATACTCTCCTCCTCTCCACCCCCGTAGTTTGTCGTGTGGAACCCGAAGTATGACAGACAAGGTAGAGGCAGATTAGTACTTGAAAAGGACTCGTCACTTCTGAGGTGCAGCAACCGATGTCTTATGGCTGAAAAGCTGCAAATACTGTAGACACCACAAACCACTTATCAACGGACGTTCTGCTTTATGTATATCGGTCAACGTAGATGCAAAAGTGTCCATGTATATGTAATGCTCTCAACAAAAGTACACATCGCAAATGTAAAAATCTTTGCCAATTTTTAAACCAATTTGTGCTCATTACCTTCAGTAGAAACCGCGTCGCCTCGACTTGACCGAATGCGACCGCCTCATGAAGTGCCGTGCTACCCATGTATCGGCCGTCCAAATCGAAGCCGGCGTCCAGCAAGGCTCTAAACGATGTTTAACATAATGAACACTAAGAAAAGAGACGACCAATTTTTCCTTAAGGTCTTACCTCAGTACGTCCACGTGACCGTTCCTCGCCGCAAGATGCAACGCCCTTACGGAATTCTCTTTCGTCGAGCGCAGGACACGGCGACATATGCCACCGCCGATCAGCTGTTTCGCCGCTCTCGTACGGCCGAACTCGCAGGCGAGGTCGAATGCAGTCTTGCTATCTTTGTTCACAATCAAAGGGTCGGCTCGGTAGTATAACAGAAGGCTGATCTGTAGGAAAGACAACAGGTGCTGTGGAGATCCGACAAACGACAAAACAACTGCCTGTCGGTCGAGCTTACCGTGTCATTGTCCCCGTGTTGACAGGCGATGTGCAGGGCTGTGTATCCGTCGTTGTTTTGGGTGTCCACGCGGGCTCCGTACTGAAGAAGCAATCGACACACTTCCGGACTGTTTTTGAGAGCGGCATAATGCAGCGCTGTCATTCCTGCAAAAGCTGAGTTGGGGAGAATTCGTTCATTTGAGAGAGAGAAAGAGAAAAACACGACTGTGAGACTCCTAGACACTTTTCCCTCACCACAACTAGCTACAGCACTGAAAAACGCGAAATTGTCTCTGCATCTTCAACAAGAGCAAACATTTCAAGGCAAACACTTAAGCAATATGTCGAAATCTGCCTCGGAATTTATTCAGACAATAGTGGTCTCATCTTTGAAATATTATGTAAAAAGGGCCAAAGACTTTTAGCGATAAAATTCCAAAACGTTGCCAAAAGTCCCGTGCCAATTCCGTAGTTTCCAAAAGAAACTAACTCTTGTACAGCTACACTTGATTACCTTGATCATTGGATACTACGCCAAATTACATCACCAAACTTCCATTATTGGGAAATAAGAATTGTAATTTTTCTGGTTTTAGGGTCTGAAATACGGATTTTGTTGAAAGACACATAAACGTCTAGTAAATATAAATCAAACAAATTTCACTGGCAAAGCTGCAATGAGTCAGCAAGCTAACTACCCTCAAATATTAAGTTATGCAGTGACGTTCTTGAACTTATGGATCACCTGTCTGAAAAAAATGCCTACGTGAAAAGCCTTAGAGCAGCTGGTAGACAATAAGTCCAGACTTTAGATTCATCATTAATACGCAACGACCTCATGGCTGATTGTAGAAGATCGAGCTACAATAGCTGCTCATGTAATCATCAAGCACTCACGGCCAGTTCCACCATGTACTGCGTGGTTGAGTTGGTAACAGATGGAATTCCACAGATTTTCAGGTGTTATATATGTTATTTGGATCAAATTTACATTACTACTAGCACATTCGAAGATAGGCTGGCCACGTGGCTCGCTTCAGGGACAACTTGTGAACGTGAAACATTTAAACTGGACTCCGATGAACCAGAAATATCCCCTAGGACGTCTAAGAGTATACTAGAGAGATTCAATGGTCAAATTGCTTGGTCAACGTTAAAGGCAGAGCACACTGTGGATTCGGGGAGAGCAAATATCTACTATGTAAAAATGATCTAGTAAATAAAATTTGAAAATATGCGTAAGTAAACAAACATCACTGATGATAAGCATGGTCGTGCTCTAGCCAATATGACAGCACAATACGCCTCCGTGTATTGCGAGTGTTTGAATAACGTGAATCGTGAATTGCACAAGTACCCCTCTAAGTGCATTGCAGAAAAACAACAACGCCATCAACCGCGAAGCCAGGATTGGAGGAGTTAGAGGAGTTAAGCGATTTTGAGTAAGAGTCTTAAAATATGGCTCTGGTATCATCGAAAGAAACGTAAGCAAGAGAGAACCATGCTAATATATAGAATGTAAATGCCACTTGCAGCACGACTGGATCGAAAGAAAACCCACTAACACAAAATGAAAAGAGACAAGAACAGAAAATCCATTCTGTGAATTTCTACACCACGACGCAAAACCGTGATGCTGTCAAGAAACTCACTCATCAAATCTATCTCTCGTTCGTCGCAGAGGAAACACGATCAAAAAGTATGGGCTGAGTACCAATAAGAAGTGTTACTGCCGAATCTATTCCCATCTCTAAACTGAGTAGTAGTTGAATTCCAGAATAAACTTCATTTAAAGTAATGTGACGCAAGAGGAGGATCCTGTTCTCACAAAAACGTGTGGTAGCTGACCCATTTATCTATTCTGAAGAAGGCTCGTGAGACATGGATAGAATCGTTGGTGCTGATCAGTCATCAGATTGACCAAATTTGTTTGTATGAATAAACCGTGTTTTCCAGAAACCATAAACAAATGCCCGTCTCTATGCATGATGTTCCAACCATTATGAGCGTTCCGCCATCTGTAATCTAAACAAGCAATGAGTTTAACCCAACTGATCTCACTGAGGGTAAAGGCAATATTGGCAGATTCTGAATGCGCAAATTTTTATCAAAGGTTCAGTAGCGAGCCAGTGATCCCTGTTGCAATAACCCAAGCATTTATGACTGCGATACAGCACTGAGACCCCATTGGTGTGTAAATCTTTCCTAAAATATGAGAATATTATTAGGCCACCTAGCGCGTTATTACATACGTGCACGACATTGTGAAACGGCATGTCCTGCTGTGACAGTATGCCTGACAAACTTTGTCTTTGCAATACACAGTGACGCCATTTAATTGCGTACGAGGTGGCGACATAATCAAGTTCGAAAGAGCTTATGCTGCGGGATCTATCGAATGCTCATAATAACATAAAAGCATAAAAACAATCTGTCAAGTATACAGTGAAATTCAAAAATTCATTTGAAAAAAATTGCGCAAACGAAGAGAGGTGAGTGGCGTAGTGTGCGATGTGCTGTTAAGGGGAATGATGTACAGAATGGTAGTAGTACCGGTATTTTTAGAGGAGGCGGAATGTTTGACTACCCTGAAGAGACATGGACTAGCTGAGCTCGGTAGCAATGAGAATACTCAAACGGATATTTGGTGCCACCAGAAAGAAGCACATCCGAAACAGCTCCATAGGAGGCACTCCTGGGGTAGCACCAATTTCCGAAAAGCTTATCGAAGACATCCTCCATTGGTTCGGTGACGTGAAAAGAAGACCCACTGTGCACGTTGGAAATACGATCAAAGTACCGACACTCTCAGCGAAGAACACAAATGGAAGACTAAAGAAAAATGGCGCGATGCCATCAAGTACGATGATGAGAATACGAGGCGTGACATGATTTGACCAAAGACTGAAAAATGTGGAGGCGGTTTACTCGAACAGCGGACACCTGTAAAACGGAATATGCTACGAAGAAGTATAGTGGTAAAAACAATAAAGTACAGTGGTACACACAGA
>UZAM01007104.1:2511-12764 GCA_900618415.1 Soboliphyme baturini
CAGATGAGTTTTCTTTTCTTTCAGAGACCAGGCAGCCTCTTTGTTAAAATTTTATGCCCGTCTACAAAATGCTCTTTTTTGTTTAACTCAGCATTTTGATGATTTTGCTTTGGCCACAAGTAGAGCCATCGTTATCCACAAATTCAAACTCGAGCTCATTTCGTAAAATCTTGAAATTGTCTAGCGCACTAATCGCCTATCAAAGCAGCATAATGGGAAATCTGCTCTCCCCAGAGGTCTATACCTGCCGTCAAACCCAAACGGGCCCGTTAATTAGACAACTAACCGGCAGGCTACAGATCTATTCATGCTGTGTAGGAAAAAGATAGTATGATTGTAGGTAGGATTGAGTCGAATGTTTTTTTTCCTCAGGAAAAAGGGCGTTGAGGGTCGTTTCGCTTCTTTGTATAGAAATGATCACGTTACACGTTGAGATTCGAAATTTTGAAGAGATATGCATGTGAACGTAATTATCTACAAGAATGTCGCGGTATAGTACTCCACTCTGATTCATGCTATTCTAAATAAGATTTATAACACTCTCAAAGGGCGCTTTGATTTATCTTTATGCAGTGTGGCTGCAAGATTACAGTAGCAAGGCATGTGACTGGGCAGCAGTACCGATAGCAGATAAGCCTTTTAGAAATTCGTTCTTGTGGTTAGATAGCGTTTCAGCCATCAAAAATCAAACGACTTTATTTTATAATTATATAATGCATGTCCTTCTCCCTCGCAGACACTCGTCGATTAGTAAAAAACATTGCATATACTATGATTTATTCCGAAACGAGAGAAATAAATATGGTGTGAAAATTCAGTGTACCCATCGCACGTTAGCCTACCTTTTAATGACGTTGTTTTCCGACCGAGTGACGTCCCTATACATTCATTCATTTGAATAGTCCTCGAGTCTTACGGACGTCCGGCCATGTTAGTGGGTGTATGCATAGTGATTACCTCTCCTTGTCTTGCTTGATGCTTTAAGCGACTAATGTTGCAGTGCTTCTTTAAGTCACTATAGTTTTGAGAATTTCCAGAGATATCAAAATGGCAGCAATATGATCACTAAATGAGCGATTTCTGACGCTGTTAAAATCAGTTAGTTCTTATAAACCGGTTGTGCCGTCCATAGAACTTTCGAGTCTGAATCAAGAAATCCGAGTTCAACCTTCGGTCAGATCAGTTACGTTTTCACGGTGTTTATGCGTGAGTACCGTGTCATGAGGAGGAAACGAGACCATGAGCTATAGTGGTCGTTTACCTATACATGTAGCGTAGAAACATAAACTAGCTAGCTACTCATGGTGGATGATACTGAAACGATGATTAGTGCTACACCACGTTTCATGTGCCACGAATGGCTCTAAATCATACAATTAAGGTGGAGATCGACATACAAAAGCTTAGAAATTTTCACCTTTTAGCTTTAAAAGCGCCGTCGACTGAATAGGGCAATCCATATGTAGATGAAATAATGTGCTTAATGAAAATAATACTATACTAACGCTTACCTACCTGATGTTGATGTTGCCAGTGCGATGCGTTAACACATCTTCATGTTAGACAGCAAAAACAGTACTGGCATTGTTGGCGGTATGGAAGAAATTGCTCACAACGCTGTGCAGTTTTACTGGAATCCAACCGAGCAACCGGTTAAGGTGAGAATGTTTTTTTGTTGCTTGTTTTTGCATTTTCGACTTGCTTAAGATCAACGTGGCCGTGCAGTGTTTAAGTACCGACTTCAGCAACCAGAAGGGCGTGAAGGGTCTGCCGCTGCATTTGCAGATAGATACGTTTGACGAGGCTCACAGCAAGAACGTTCCGTTCCATCGAGGATACTGCCAAATCAAGGTCTTCTGTGATAAGGTACGAGTTCGTTTTCAAATACGGCATAATGCACAGACTAGGCCATCCGATGACACTAGACAAGGAAGAAGTTGCTAGGACAAGGCGGCAAACGGTTCTACGACCTTGAATTTAAAATGTCTGTTTCCAGAATTGCTGATCTCCAGAACTTCGTTCTCATTTTAAGTAGGTAAACAAATTAACTGTCCAGATTGGAGAAAACAAAGGACATGAACGTGATAACCTGTGCTCCCCGGTTTTCACTGTTGGCCTGACGAACATGATATTTGCTTCAGCGATCGCAAACGGCGCTGCCATGAAATCGGATCAAAACCACGTGTTTTAGCGATCTGTACATTTATGTCCTGTTCATCGCTAATCGACTCGGACAGCCCTTTCTGACGAATATTCGTCATGTATTTTTCTTACAGGAGTGCATTTCAAGTTGGAAAGGCAGCACATAGGAAGTCAGAAGTCATACACAAGGCTTTAGTAGCTTAAAGCACGTTCGTGGATTTCTGCGAAAGTCGTTTGTCAATTCGACTCCGCAGCACTGAGCAATTCGTCCTTGCTTCCAACAAACAGCAAAACAGAATAATAATTATGATGGCATTACATTACTGTTAATTCACGGGACACATTCTCCTGGATTGTCCTGGAAATTCTAAAGCGCGCCGTTGATTGGAGACTCCGCTAAAATGGAGCAAGCTTCCAAGTCGGGTATTTTTGCCCTATATGACTAAGCAATACTCACGATTTCAGCCACTGATGATTTGCTAGTTTCTACAACCTTAAGACCTAATTTGATTCGCCATATCGCCCAACGTCACGTAAGATTATGAAAGTTATCGGATACCTGAGCACATCCGTTCGATTTTGGAAGAAATGTACGCAGGCGCTATGTATGCAATCAAAGTTTAAGGAGAGCAGTCTGAATTGCTCCCTTTTAACTGTGGAGTTCATTAGGGAGATGTGTTTTCACCTCTGCTACTCAACTTGATCCTAGACTTTCTTCTCAACAACGGTGCTAACCCCAACATGGACGAAGATCACGTTCTTGAGGGAAAGCGCAGTTGAAGACACTCGGCTGGATATTTTGCTGAAGCCCGCAAATGGCATTATCCCAAGACGTAACCGAAAGCGAGCTCTGTCACTTGTTGTGTTCCGTAGGCAACGCAGCTGCGAACGTCGGCCTCTTGTTTAACGCCCAGGAGTCAAGCGTTGTCAGGAATGCCTCCGACGCAGCTGATCTACAAGTGGAACAAGGGGGCTGACCATTTTAAACATTTCGATTCCATCATCTTCAGCGATGGCACTTTCCAGACAAGGTTAAACAGAACTATCACCATTGCCTCAAGTGCCTTTGGTAACCTGTCTAGTATTTGTGCTGAGGAAGGAGTAACTCTTTGCCCTTTCCACAAAATCCTTCGGCACCTAGTCTCTGTCAAGTCAATATTGTTGTACGTCAAGGAGATAGATATTCAATTGTAGGAGCAAGAACGACGACTGAACTGTGTGTATCGGCGTTATTTTCCATGTTTAATGAGGCCTAAACGGTAGGACTATATAAGACATGAATCTGTTCTCTTCTGGACGCAGGTGACTACACTGGATATGTAGATTAAGAAAGGGAGGTTCGTCCATTTAGACAAAGTACCTAAGCACAGATCACTTTCTGCTGTCTAAGAACTTCGTATGCAGGAGCCGAAACACGGCAGACGTCGACACGTAAGCCATACTGAAGAACAATGCAGTAGACGATCTACTTCAGGGCAGGACTACTTCCTGCTACGATGCACTGACCGGTGCCTTGTAGCAAAAGTATTGGAGCGGCAAGCTCCAAATGCAGCAGACTTCACAAACCGGAGACGTTTTCCGTATCGAACGTTGTGACTTAAACAAGCGCAGAACTATTGTTAACTTTGAAATGTGTCGAATCTTTGAAACTTTGTGATATAATATTCTATTAAGTGCAGTCAAGCGAGGTTAGACGACAATATGAGGACATAAATCAGCGTGCAGAATGCCGTGAGGTACAGGCATTTCCAGGCGACAGTAAATCCTGACACCTTTTCTTATCTCGGTCTTCACTGTTATGGCCGCTATTTTTCTCTCTTATGACATTGTTTTCCTCTTTCTTAGACGGCTGGTTATAGTTTCCACACAATAGCAGAAACTGTAGTGTGGAAGGGTGCGTTTTGTTGTGTGGAAGCTTACGCGAGTCGAATGTTGACGTTCTGAACATAGGACAAGGGTAAAATCTGGTCATTTACGTACAATCATGGCTAGTTTCCATTCGGCCCTTTGTTTTGTGCCAGAATCGAGCAATTTTTTGCGACATGAGGTACACGAATGAGTTCAGAGTTGTCAGAAGACTGTACCCTCATATTATGGGTTCCGTACAGGGTTTCACTTCTAGGGAGCTAACCGAAAGATGCTTCACGAACAGAGACGAGATGAAAAACGCCGACTGCAAGGTACGGAAATGGAACAGAATGACATGGCACTTCAGCGGTCATCAAACGAGCCATGTTTAGGGAGAAAGAAGAGCGACGGCGAATACCACGAACTATGCGAACGATCGGAATTCTATCATATGAGCAACCTAACGAAACCGGCCGTGCTTTTCGTACCGCCGGAGGATTACGAAAGGGTAAACTATTTACTTACAACTACGCGAATTACAGTTGAACTGACCGAATGCTTTAGTTCCCCCCAGTCGAGAGCTTTTACTGTATTGATGGCGCAGGCTTGTAAGCATGTGCTATGGCATGACTTGAATTTCTTTACTGTAATTTGCGCTGTTTAAGGCAAACTTTGGTAAAAGAAGAGACGTCGGAAAATGACTCCGCTTCGCCATCTCCGAAACGGACGAAAGCGTATCCCACTGATCGAGGTACACAATACTGACTTGTACTAAATCTATGGTAAAGTGCCATTTTAGTGATGATATATGTAAGAAAATCTGAAGATAGTATTTTCACACCCCTGCATGTAATCCCCCCATCTGTTGATGGCCTGATTAACGCTATACAGCTTAAATACAACATCGATGTCAGCCGAATTACCGGGCTGTATAAGCAGTGCAAGAAAGGGTAAACAAGCCAAAGTGAAATTATTGATTTGTTGTTTCTTGTTCGCTTAACTTCTTTCGTTGTTCTGTCTGTGATGGGCGGTTGCTTATAGTGTGTCTATTCAAAACTTCGGTTTCGTTTGTGAATAGTGTGTGTTGCGATAGATTAAGTGCTAGTGTTTTGACCGTAAATAAGTGCCAGTGAAGTAAGTGGTAGACCATGCCTAAACTGCATGCGTAACATGTTTTGCAAATATGCCTTTGTCGTTATCGCGATTCTTACTTTTTGCATTTGATTAGAAGTTTGATTTTTACCGAGCACTGTGCTTTCAACTTATTTAGGTCTATCGTTACCGAAGTATTCACGTAAATGATTTAGTTAAAAGGATTCATTGAGAAAATGCAAGATTTCCACCAGTGCATGATAGTTATGAGATATGATCAAGTAATAAACAAGACTGACGTTTTAACCTTGTCCGAAATTTGGCGATTGACCAAATCGTTTTCTAATTTTCACTTACGTACTTGTGCTGAGATATCAGAGCAGTCAAAAGGAAGATTTGACTTTAGCGCATTTAGTCAATTTTTTGTTTTCGCTTGTTTGTGACTTTCCGTGCATTTTGCTTGGGAATTATACTATACGGTTTATGTTTGTTCAGAATTACGGTGCAAATAGACAACGATATGATTCGCCATTACTGTAATGAAGACTCGTTCATTATACAAATCAATTCCAGTGATGACGGTTCCAGCTACACTGTATCGCTGATGGAATTAGACCGAGTGGATTCAGTGTCGCCGTCACTGTAGCGTCGTCAGCGACTTTAACGCAAATCATATTTATTTGTCTATAGTGTTTGAAGCCTGTTCTATGTGCATATTGACAGTCTGCGTTTTTCTGTAGCAAACCATGTGCATTCGAAAGGTTGTAAGATTTTACAATTTTGAAAAAAATAAACAGTCATATTTCATCTTGTATACGAGATTTCAAACTAGGGTGATATTTTGAAATCAGTCTCAGATCCTCGTTTCAAAAACTCGACAGTGATCAAGGATCGGATCGCATGACCGGAATGTACGATGAAACGAATGCTCTTGGGCAGCCATATTAACCGACAGTCCTTTCGATGAACCCTGACGTAGTTCGCTAATGAAGCAACAGTAGTCACATGTTCAGAGGCCAATTGACAGAGTGCAGGAAACTTTAGAAAAAGCATCGGTTCGAATCGTGATAGAGTTATTTGCCTCTTATCGTCCAATGTCGAAAAATAGTTACCACTGTGTGCCAGTGAAGCACAAGAAGTCGCCTTCAAAGGAACTATATTTCTGGTTCATAATATCCTGAATGAGATCAACGTGCGTCATATACCCCTGAAAAAGTGGTGATACAAACCATCGAAGTTAGCCAGAACCTCCGTTCCAATTTTAAGTTTCCATTTTGTGCTGTAAAGCAAAATGCCTAAATGAATATGGCTTTACTAATAAGTGGATTGGAGTCTTACGATCGTACCAATATCAAATTAGTCAAGGCAAAATCATTTTCTAAACCAACAACAGAGAATGGTGATCTGCAGGCAAAGGGAAGTCATTGTACTAACACTTTACAAGTTATGTAAAGATGAATAGACCCTTTTCGCCTCACTTAAATAGAGCATGAGGAATCTGGCACTGTTACGTTGCCTAAATATGCATTATGTATGATCACCTCAAAACAGAACGGAGTTTTTAATTCACTTCGTACCAGTGATGCAGTTAGACTAATGTCCTGTGATCTCCAGCATGTCATTGGGACATCAGTGAAAAAATAAATAATTCACTCACGTCCCTGCCATAGACACGCAGAAATCACAGTACATCGTCTAATCAGTGTGGAAGAATAAATTTTACCAGCCGGATGGAAATGAGAATATGCACTTCAAGCTTCCTGCACATGCCTAAATCCTACGCAACGTTTTGCACTGCGAAAGTAATGCAATTCATGGACTGGTGGCGCCATGTGTTTAAATTAATATCCGATCGTCGTCAAGATACATATGGCACAATTTTAAGAAATCACACTGAGTGCAACAGCAATTTTGACCGCATGCATGGTACGGGTACTCAAACGATGGTTCACAAAAATTTGTTCGCGCACACTTGCTCGCCGGACATTTACTCCCAAACAATTGCCGGTCGATCATCTGTAAAGTTGCTTTAAATATCACGTTCTAAAGGTAATGGCCGATAACTATAATTTAAATCCGCAGTCATCAAACGGGTATACAGATGGAATACTTAAAACCGTTCCTCAATTGTTTCAGTAGCTGTACACAATTTCACGGGAATCAGTACTCCAACGTCGTACCATCGGTATTTGCCTTGCTGCCAGTGAAAACGGAGCCGGGCCATTTGCGAATGCTGGACGCTATGAACCGTTTGGAACCAAGCATGGCACTTCAGTCGACACAGTGATTTCCAGCACGCGGCCATTAACGCTATTCAAAGAATCTTTCCCAATGCCTTATATCACGGGTGCCTCTTCCGTGTTGGCCAACGCGACGAATATGAATATTTGAGGTCGTTTCAGAAATGAACGATCGCTCGATCGTAGCGCAAGTGCTTATGGACTACTTCGAAGGTACGCCGATTGGCCATCCAGATCGACGTCACCCAAGAGGGCAAGCACGCTTTGTCCTAACATTATGTAATTGCTTTGATACTGTCCATGAGGGCCTGCCAAGAACGAATAACGCCAGAGAGGGATGCAATCGAGAATTTTCCAAAGTTGTTCACTCACACAATCCTTCCATATGGAAGGTCATCGTTTGTCGGCAAAGAAGTTGATAATGAGCAGCTCAACCGCCACAAAGGAAAAAATACGATTATTCAACTCGGCGTACCGTCGTCACGAAAGTTGGTTCGCAGTTTCATAAATAATCAGAAGATTCCGAAAATGTTTGCGCCAATACACAACTTCTCGGCTATTTAAGAGACCTTGCACACACTGTAAGTTACCAATTGAGTACCCCACTGTTTTAGTGTTGTATCCATTATTCATGGGAAATGGGCTCGTGTAATAGTGTATCAAATAAATGCATAACGAATGCTTCATAAATTTGTTATGAGTTGTACCCTTCTATTTTAAAATTGTGAAAACAGACGTCAGCCAGCGACCGACCCATTGCTCAAATTTCACGCCATAAAAACCGACATAAATGGCAACGAGTGACTGTATAGACGGCGATCAGCTGTGCGGCGAGTAACTCGAACGCAACCAGTGTGCAGAACAAATTGGCACCTAGCCTTGACGACGCCTCATCTCAGTGCTGGCACGAACGCATCCTGCTCTACGACTACCGGAGCACTTGAACAGCATCCACGCGAAGGTCCAGTTCACGTACAAACTCTCAGAAAGCGAAAATCTTCCGCTTCAGGTCGTCATACTGTATAAGGACGGCAATGGCTTAAGAACGACCGTCGTCTAATATCCACATAATAGAAGAAATAATTGTCACAGGTTCAACGCAACCGTATCGGTGAAAGCTGGGCTGGCACCAACCTTGTAACTAAGAAATGAGCAGCGATAATCATATCCCATCTTATTTTACAAGAGAACAATAATAGAATTAACAGAAAACAACAATTCGGAGCCTTTCGTCGCCAAGCAATATCGAAATATAAACTTGAAACTGAGCAGAATCACATGGAACCTAACTGCATACATATATGTTTGCTAGGAGACCTATTTAGTGATTTTTTATAAAGGAATTTGTTCTAAAGGCTACAACGGTTCATGCACAAATACGATCATAGAACGGTATGCTCCTATCCTAAGCAGATAGGGATATTCTGCATAAGAATGAAATAATATATTCGTATATGAGACCCCTTGGGTCATCTATCGCCTCACTTGCACTGGTGGCAACATTCATATCAGAAAAACCTGACATGAACTCAAAAATAATAAAAGATAGCATACCATCTGCATAAACAGGGCAGACAAGAAAGTTACACCAATGGCAGAATACAACACAGTGAAAAATCATGCCATCCAGTCGGTCTCCAGCACGATAATTCGAAAAGAAGGTAACGGAACATTATAGAAAAAGCTGAAGTAAAAAAATCTGAGGCAAAGTAAACAGAAGGGAAGATATGCATATCAGCAACGCATTGTGAGTACGTCTACTGCACCAGTGGAACTC
Source organism: Soboliphyme baturini (assembly GCA_900618415.1). Taxonomy (NCBI): domain Eukaryota; kingdom Metazoa; phylum Nematoda; class Enoplea; order Dioctophymatida; family Soboliphymatidae; genus Soboliphyme; species Soboliphyme baturini. Next base: position 11,611 of record UZAM01007104.1, read on the forward strand.
CAGTACTTAACCTGTTGCACTATCTGTTTTTCCCCGTGTTTTCATCAACGTACTTTGTGCAAATTGACAAGCTACGTTTGTCGATCCTTTGAACCCTACCATGAACTCCGCTGCAACAATGGGGAGAAACGCGCAAAGTTTGGCATCCTGCAGTTAGTTCTAGATATTGCCAATCTTGGTCAAGATTGGAGTGATAGATTTTGTCTCATTTTGTTCCAGAGAGACCAGATGAAACACATGGCAAGTCGCTGAGCTGCTTAAAATAGGAACAGTACGATGTTCGATGTAGTAAAGCGTCCAAAACTTACAAAAGTATCACTAGATGCATCAATTTTGAGGCCGCAATTCGCCTTGTTTGGATCTCTAAACAAGTCAGTCGAAGCTGTAACTCGTAGAGAGCGTTGACTTAAGAAGTTTCAGAATAATTGTAGATTATTCAAGTATGTATCGTTCAAAATTTCAGCAAAGTATGTTTACATTTAACACTTTATGTTACAAAGTACTGCACTGTGCCATTACAGTTTGGAGTTTTAAAACGAATACAGGTCAAATTACGGTATAACGAATTTTGCAAAAACCAAATGTTCAATATAAAGTATATTTATCACTGATTAAAAGAAAATTTATTGCGTTCGTGTGCAAAACAAACATTGGTTATACTTATCTTTGCTGTAGATAGGTACTTATGCCATATTCAGCTTTTTCAGTTTCAACGATATTGTCGAACGATGTTTAAGTGTCGCACGAAGTTCAGCAGAATAATCGATTATGAACTATTATTAATTAATTAATAATCCACTATGAGATAAACAAATTAGCAACACAACATTAATTACAGGAAAGATAATATTTCAAGCATTGTTGCAATTTCATTTATTCTATTCAGAACTCTTCCGTACGTTTGATTAATCAGTCTTGGAATAGCGCGCTGTTCGAGTATACGCATACCATACTTACAAAAATTAACATTGTCACACTGCTGAGAATGACAGCCTAGCTGTCGAAACACGTGACCTCACATTTGTCCCTTATTTGAGTCTCCTGTGTTCTGCTGACTCGACCGTCCTGCAACAACTGCAGGTGTTTACGTAAGTACTCCTCCTCATTACGATGACGAAGTTAAGTTTAATTCTTGGTAAGTGTGTTTTCACTGT
>UZAM01007104.1:24306-37896 GCA_900618415.1 Soboliphyme baturini
CGACCCAACCTAACTGCCAAAAAGAAAAGGAAGAAAAGATTTTAATTGTGAGATATAAGTTTCCCTTACGCTTACATAATGGTTGGCCTCTTTGGGATTCTTTGTGCAACTATAGTTTCATAGAACTGGAAGTTCAAGATCCTGCGGAAGGTCAGTCAATTCAGCGCCAAACGTGCATTCAAAGATTATCATTCTCGCACCTGATCACGCTTTTAGCAGTAGATAAATGAATGTCATTTCAGGAACAGAAAACAAGAAGCTATACATGTTTAATAACAGTGTCATAAAAGAGGCATGGAGATGTAGGCCCACACCACAGATTCAGTGAACAAAGATTGTCATGGCTGGCACCCGTCATGAAACTCTGAAGAAGGCCTACATCCAAGCAAATTTGGTTTTTTCCTTTTGTTTTGGATTACACTAATAGTGAATGACGATGCGCGTCATTGCACCGGTTTTTACTATGATGTTGCGCAAACACCTTGATTTTTGAAATATCTTTTAAACGTGTCGCAGCTCAATGATATTTATGCACGGAAGTGCGTGAATGCAACAGTCATTGAGTGAAGTACGAACCTGACATATCCGTACGCAGATTCGAAGCTAGAAGTGACTCAGGCAACATGAATGCCATACCTTAGTGAATAGGATCGAACGAGGCACGTTCGCCTGCCAGTTTCGAAGCTGTGACTGAAACAAAATACATGATGCTTCTTAGCGGAGAGCACGAACTTATCTTTTCCATTTTCCTTCACACATGCTGCTGTACAGAATGACTATGCGCCATATATCGGGCTATACGGCACAGCTGTTCTGTTCCTTTGTTTCTAGACGCCTGTGAACCATTGAATCATATCAGGGCTTCATGGAATTTGAGCACTGGAAGAACATGGATGCAATAGCATCACTGAGTAGGGTACAAACCAGGCAACTCCGCAAGCAGACTTACTGAGCTTCTTTTTGATGCCATCAGCCAGTTTTCTTATTATTTTTTGAGAGTAGTGTTTGCTTCTAAATGGCCACTATAACGTAGAGTCTTTTGTTTCTTTACCATGAATTGGTACACATTTATTACGTCGGAAAAATGACAGGTGAATGAGTTGACCAGATTTCGAACTGGTGATATTTTGATTGCGAGTCTGAATAAAGTAGCCGGACACATTGACACCTTGGAGAACATGGCAGTCAATGCGGAACTCGAAACGTGAGAGATACTGTTATTAAGTTATCAGCAGTGTGACTGCCGAAACTGCTTAGGCGTATAATCTCTGACAGCAGATGCAGAAAGAAGAAATCAGAACATACTAGTATGCTGGAAGTCTGTAAAACAGCCGATGTTTTTAAATGTATAAATTGATCCCATAATCATAGCTCAGATGCTGATGTATGACGCCAGTCACTGCGGCTTGCAGGATATATGAAATCAGTTTCTTTGCAGGTGGATTCTTAGCATTGGAGCAAAGCCGTAATCACTTAGCTGAAGTTTGTAGTCAGATTCGTAAAACAATAAAGTTGAAGTTTGTTAGTGAGCAGCCAATTGCCACCGCACACATGTTTTTATTGAATGGTATAACAATGCATTATCGTCGCTGGAACGTCGCGATCTAAAGTGTTAATCAGTTAGTGGTTTCTGCGCTTAAAAATTCTTTAACGTTGTAGATTTTAAGGAGGCTGAGTATATTCAACTTTTTGCAAGCTGGAAGTACGGATAGGCATAAACGGTTAGGTTAACGAAATTCAGGTAAGACGCTGAGTTGCATGATTCAGCTGTTTATCGCGTTGAGTGTGCGAATATTGACAGTTCAATGCAAGTCATGCTAATGAATTTAATTGATTGTGACCAACTAAACTAAATGACTTTTTTAGGAATCTTACCACTACAGAGATTCTGTGACTGAATTTGTGGAATGTCTTTACGTTCACTATAATTTTGACGGTGCTCAGCAGAAACTGCGAGAATGCGAGGAGGTGAATATGCCTTTTTACGACAGACAAGAAGTTGTGCTTTTTGGGGGAACCTTGTTTCGCTTTAGGTACTCGCTAACGACTTTTTCCTTGTCGCTTGTCTGAACGAATTCATCGAATCTGCCCGTTTGTTAATTTTCGAAATGTATTGCCGCATACATCAGTGCATATCGATCAGGTACAGTTAACTTCATTTGATTTCATTTTGTCTTTACTCTCTTTTCCGTGGTTCTTTCATTGCGTGGTGCCGCAGAATAACTCGAAATCGATCTCTCGAAAAGTTTGAAGTTTGTTAAAGTCAGTTGCAGTCGCGTTCCATCACCAACAATAGCCAATGATGGCCGGTTTTAGTCATCTCAGAGTTTTCATAATGACTCGCACCAGCAACAACAGACAAGGAGTTTCCTCTTCGAATGCGTTAAGAGCGTAATTCCGTCGAATGGGAATTTTATACCGTCCCTTCTTTCGTAGGTGCCACGCAAAACGTTTTGCTGCCATCGACTTCCATGCTTTTTGAGCACGTGCAGTGCATAAATGCATTTTACGGTATGTTATGCTAGAAAAATGCCTACTTAGCCATGCTTCAGCACTCCTTCTATTCTTTACAAGCGCAATATCGAAAAATATGCTGGAACACCAGGAATAATGCGCTAAAATCACGCCCCACCGTGGCCCGTTAAAAGGACAATCCATACCACTATCAAAAAGAGGACCGTGCCGTGTGCCTGTTGGAGTATAATTATGCTTATTAGCATATTCTGAGCCTACTTTTGATGTTTCTGCCAGACTGACACGACTGTACTGCTATGCAAGAATATGAAAGCAGTCGTATAAATGATGTTACAAAATAGTGCAAGCGCGATTTTTTCTTTTTCTGAAGTAGTAACGCAGGTTATTCCTGTTTAATCATTTCAGTTAGCACTGCGCGTTTAGTTTTAATGTTTCGGAACATTGTCACATTCCAGCACTCCGGAGGAAGGAACAACTTTCCGTATATTTGCGCATAGCGTGCACCTCATTCTGTGATCTCGTCTTAGGTAAATTCCTAGATCAGGTTGTGTAAATTTTTCTGTTTCATGCATGTATCCTGTGAGAGCATTGTTTTGCTTTAGCAGCCTTCAAGCTAAATTCCTCGAGCACTTAGGCTGAGTGCGTGCGTGTTCAGAATGCCCAGTTTCATTTTCACTCGGATCACCTTCCCTTTCTCTGGTTGATTCTGTTCATTAAATTCTACAACCCTCGAACATAGCTGCAGATGTCAGTGAAATTGCCTTTCCAATATGTTTTGCAAGTTTACCGATCACTGAGGGACAATAGTGCTGCTTTAGGTCATGCTCGATTGCTTTGATGATCCAGTTGATTCATCAATACGCTATAACATTCTCGATTCCGGTTCCGTTAGTGAAATTACAGATGCACTGCCGATTAATGTTTGCGAGCACCAAACCACATATTTGGACACTTAGTACCAGCACGTTTCGCTGTGCGCTGTAACTTCGTCGGAGTGCAAATTATTATCAAGCTACTAGTCTCCTCATGTGAGTTGTTCATTGATACCAAAATCTGGCCATCACATTCGTTACATTAAACTTTAGAGTTTAGTCTGTTTGTCATTTCATGGTACTAAATGTTTCTCTTAAAAAGTTCGTAATAGCACACCAGCATTCACTTATCATCTCAGAGGAAGGGTATTCATTACACATACGATGTTTCTGTTGTGACAGAAATATGTTGTGACTCCTTTATCGTTATATCAAGCTTAGTGCTTACTAACCCAGAGTTAACAGCATATCCGAGACAGGCTGCAAGTAAGTGCTCTTTTAATCCGGGTATTCAAATTTTGATAGGGTTTTCAACGTTATTCCAGTCATCACACTCGATGATAAGCCGCTTTCCTCACCTCCAAGTTGCTGCGGATGTACTTTTTGAATGAGGCATTTATAAGCTCATGCTGATTTTCTAATAGACCATGAACCAAATGTTACAGACGTATTTTTTGATTGGTTCAGATACCTGGATATGTATGGCGAAATTACACTTGTTGTGCTCTCTCAGGACTTAATCAAGGTGTAGTTGATGTGCCAAGGTCAATTGTCCTCCTCGAATACCCATTCTTCAAGAATACCTGGCTTAGATGTCGAATTCCAGCTCTAGGACAAAAGCGGTGTTGCACTTTTTTGCGCGCATAAACATGTTTTGCACGATATTTCTGGAAAAACACGTGGGACACGCGTCCTTGGATGTACGTATCTGTTGCATTAGGTCGATTTCCGAAAACGGAAACTTCACATTCAGACGATGGTGTCCTTTTTATAAACGCATCTAGAGATGGTATATTATGGTATGAGGAAGACATTGGTGACGCCTAAAGAAGAATTAAAGAATATCAAGTAAAATCGGTAGAACACCTGTGTCAGAGTGACGTACTTTGACTGATAGAACGTCAGTCCTAATAAAGCTCTTCGCCAAAACGATCTTATGAATTTTGCAATCGTCGCCAGAATTCCGACCTCTGTTCTGTGATCGATTCATTGTTGGCATTTTCCTATTTTTCCAACGAAATGAGGACGAACTGGAACGGTTGGAATGTTTCGTGAATTACATAAATGGACAGGACAAAAATTGCCGAATACCCTTTAGTACCGAAGTTGGAGGTTAGCCACTCTATGTCCGTTCTGGACGTGCTGTAAAGAGGACTCCAACGCTTGAATTGATGTTTCTGTATATCGGAAGCCAACACATTCTAATCGATACCTACAACTTGCGTCATGCATCCGTCCTGGATTACTTAGGAACGTTGTGAAGAACATGCTTTTACGAGCCCAAGAGGTCAGCAGTAACATATCGGCCGTAAATGGATAAATCCAATATCTTCACCAAGCGTTCCTGAAGAATGGTTACCGAAGGAGGATCCTTGACGAAAAATTTTGCACCCTAGTTCAAACTAAAAGATGGCCAGTTCATGCGGACTAATGGTAATGTTACCGTTCATACCACAGGTATCTCAACGTATTAGGAGGCACCTCAGCAACATGGGGTTTAAAATCTACTACAAGACTTGCAGAACATTGGGCGATGGCTTACTGAAACAGTACCTTGCCATTATTAATACTGAAGGTGTGTCAGATGTTGTATACAAGGTTCAGTGTAGAGACTGCGACAAGGTGTGCATCGGAAAGGCCAACCGAAAATTGAACATCAAGAAAAAAGAGCACGTTTCTGCGGTCCGCATTGGACAGGTTGACATTTCCGGTATTGCTCAGCATGCGATTACTGAAGGATATTCTTTCAGTCAGACCAATGTGTCTGTTATAGACAAAGATCAATCTAAACTAGGTGTACCCTTAAAGGAATCCTTGCATATATTGGCAATGAAAAGCCGCATTTTTGCAGTGAATACATATCTTCTGTGGTTATTAGCAAAAGCTGGGTGACGATCGTTTTAATCAGAAATTTACACTGGTTTGTTGGTTAACGCTGGCCTTTCGATTTAAATAATTTTGGTTGTAACGTACTGTTCGCATGTTGGATATCTGCGTTCAAGCATTCATTTGTACTTTGCCTAGTCCTAATGATGCTACGGTCTACGTGGCGAAGCGCATCGGCATTAAATTGTTGTACCATCTGCAATGTTTGGTGTTATGAACCATGAATCGTTTAAATGCTTATCTTCAAAGCTATGGGTCCAGAATCCAAAACCTTAACAAGTGTTTGTGATGATATTACTCTGTTGAAAAGGATAGGCATATGGTTTTTCTTCAGATCGCTCTTTGACGCCTGTGCTGTTTTCATTGAATAACACTTCTAATTTTATTCCATGTGGCGATATTTTGTACAGACTTTTCTATTGATATGTACAGTTGCCTCTTAGCATAATTCTTAAGTTTTTGTAATTTGTCGTGTACTCTGTATAATATATTTTGTGTAACGTATCTTTGTACAGAGAGTATAATTATGTGCTACGGTACAAGTCGGGTTTTAAGAAACATCGCTGAAAAATTGAACATGACACCTGAAGAATCCGAAAAGTGGATAGTCAATTTAATTCGGAACGCGAGACTGGATGCAAAGATCGATGCGAAGCTTGTAATGTTTCCATATATATATTTTCGTGTACTTTCTTAAAACCGCTTATAATCAGGGTCTAGTGGTTATGGGCACCAAGGCTGTGAGCGTTTATGAGCAGGTGATGGAGAATACGAAATTGCTGTCATTTCGTGCCCAGTCGTTGGCGTTTCAGATAGAAAAGTTGCAGTCTGAAAAGCAGGTACGTATAGGAATGAAGGCATTTAACTTCATGTTTTATTTGTTCGTAATCAACCTAAATGCAGCTTTTTATTTACGCGATCAGTCTTTAAATACTATTACTGTAAGGAAGCAGTTGCAGCGTCAAAGAAGACATAATGCCTCTCTGAACAGTGATCTGCATCTATCCTGTTTATTGCTGTTGTGTTTGCTGCTTGAGTCCTGTCATGTCTTTCCTTGATGGACATGCACAATGCTTCGATTCCCCGGAAACGTTGTTGTTGTAATGAATGGCATATGTCCAGTTAGTTTGTCAGATTGATCCAACCTCATTCCCTTAGCTTCTGGTTTAAAAATGATAGCAGATATGATATATTCAGAAAGATGATAGCCATTCATGATTCTGCCATTTAACTCACGGATCGTTAAATCCAACGCTGATGCATCGTTCTTCGTCATTCTTCAGAGCAATGGCATCGTTGCCCTCTGGAAGCACCAGCCGACTGAGGCAAGGCATATGCGGGTTTCCTGGGGAAGGATATTGCGCTACCATTCAGAATGTCAGACAGAATATCGAAGTTGCTGGAAGCAAGGTCATTACCCTATTTAACTGTCGATGCCTTTGCTGGAATTTGTATGAACGAACTGCATAGGAAATTGTGATCGACCTTATTTTCTTTTCCTCATACTAGTAATGCTGTGGATCTGTTTTGCCGGATGGGTAGAATTTTATTTCGGAACCCTAAGGAATAGACCAACTTTCAAAGCAGTGTTATATGTCAGTATAAAATGAAATCATCTTTGCTCATACCACCCTGTTTCAGACAGAAGTCGACTATTTTTCCGTATCAAATGAGAAAATAGAAAACTGGCTGTTTTTGTAGTTGTCATGGAGCAATGTTTTACTAATGTATTCTGTGGTACTTTCAACTTTTCAACCTTGTTGTGCGACATATTGATTCGTGTACAACTTTTACATCCGATGAAGATATCAGATCACAGCAACTCCACTCATCTGCACTGCTTTCTGTTATTATGAAAGGTGAAATTTTGGTCTGAGCATGATTGCCCCGTACGAAAGTATAATTGATTTGTGCGAAGTCTCCCATCAGTTGTCTCCCTCAGACTTACCAAAACATGAACATTCTGCCGGTAAGGATCAATCTTACTTGAGTTTCAGACCAAGCCGGCAATTCATAAGTTATATTGCAGTATCGCAAATTCTGCTCATAACTCTTAGCTTCTGAACGGTCACCGTGCTTAAGCTAAAGCTTATTGGCTAGTGGCTAACTTAAATGCGTTATTTTTGAATGATATATTGTAATTTAAGCACTACTTTAAGCTGTGTATTAAGTAGTAACGATGATGAAGTTAGCATTTGTACTGTTATTCTGTTTAAAAAATGCGCAACTTTGAATATAGATGTACGGAATTTGATTAAATATTACTTTTTAAAGTAATTCGTGTCTGTTTTTGTATTTCGTATTTATATTTGACTGACAGATTCTTTTCGTAAATTTCGAACTATGGAGGTGTTACTGCATTTATAATTATCTGATCCTTTGAATTTTGGATTAATCAAATATGCTGTATATATCCTTGGAAAATGTGATACACACAGTTTTGCTTCCTCAGTCACGACTTGTAGCAATTGGTTTTAATTTTAATTTCTTTTCAGTTTCTTTTTGAACCTCCATTAACAACGAAACTAATGCTTAAGAAGTGCAGCATGTTCAAGAAACGTAAACCTATTTTCAGATGGTCAAGGTTATCGTCCACTTGGCTCAGTTGGGCCAATTTTTCCACTTCAGAGATCATTCGTTCAGCGTCGTCTGACTCTTTCTTTCGTTCTGTTACTAGAAATTCTCATTTTAGAGGTTGGATTGACGGTAGTATTTAACGGTTTTCCCATGCTCTTTCCACTTCCTGTTTTGCGTTTTATCGTTGGATGAAGTAACAGTAGTAGTAGCAATTCAAGACCGCTCTTTGCGCACTGAGTAACTATAGCTGCCTAACGCTAGTAGAAATGCTTTTAAACGCACTTCCTCTGTTTTTAGATTCTGTTTTAATCACTGTTCATTATTTATAACATCCAGGCTAAGGTTATTTTTTTCGAGAGCTTACTGAGTGAAAGGAAGTTTCAGTTTTCTGATTCATTTGTATTTTGCGCTGTCAGTCTTGTGGTATAGAAAACGGTGTGAGGACTTTGATATTCTTGTCCCGTCATCTGTTTAAGGTGACAAGCGTAGCATGTCGTATCTTTATTTTCGTTTGTCTTTATTCATTCATCTATGTCAGTCAAGTTTTTGTTAGCTTTTATCTCCGTCTTATTTGAGTGAACGTAAATTGATCCGCTTTGTTGCATTTTTTAGAAATGTGACTTCATATTTCTTTTATGAACATCTGAATATTTTGCCAAACAGTTCAAATCGTCATGGCGAAATACGGGTCGCGGGGTTACGATGTAAATTTGCCTATGAAGCATTTTAGTGCCGGCCGTTTATACAGTAAATTTGCATTATATTTAACTGTATCTGAAAACGAAATTTGTCAGTCTTATCAGAAATACATTTATACCTAATGTTTCTGCGTTATAATCACATTCACACTGTGGTTTGCTTAAATAATGTAAAACATGCTTGATTTTGACATATGTATTCCAGATTCATGCCTGGTCAATTCGTGGTTATTAACCATTGGTCGCAAGAACCGTTCGTCGTTTTGGAGAGGGGTTGAAAGACATGCTGTCTTTGAATAATTGTACGGAACATTTTTATCAGAGATGTTTTGTACATGTATCTCAGTTCTAACATCTAAGCTGAAATAAAATAGGTCATGCAGGCATATTCCTTTGGCCGCAGTGCGGTAATTATTTACTCTTCAAAATATTGAAGTATTCTGTCGTTATTAAGTATACCCTGTGTCGGTACAAAGTACATAAAGTACAAACCTATGGTACAACTTGTTACTAGCCATATGAATTCGAGAACGACAGTACCAACTGACTGTAATGCTCTTGGTTTTGTTAACTAATGAGTTGACTGTTCGTTAATACTGTTTTCTGACAGTCATCTGGCCGATGCATGCCCATATGGCTTAACATTATTAAAGCTAAAACATGTTTTCTTGTCCTGAATGACTATTAACCAGTGCGGGCGTTAGCGCATCGGCAAGGAATCGCAGCGATGCTTTCCTTCAAGTCAGTTTCTCAGTTTTGTTCAGGAATTTCCGTTCGAGCCTATTACTGTCATGCATGTGTAAAATGAATTGCTGACTTCATAGCAACAGTCACTGTTTCCGTCTGCAGATAGTCAGAAATCATTTTTGTTTATCTGAAGAAAGTGTCCTGTAGTAACGTCAATACACTTAACCAAATCACAGGAAAATTTTGTTTTTAGCCATTCGCTTTTCCTAAGGAATGTGCATGCAAGGCGTTTCTGGGTGCACGCAGAAAACGAGGACAATTTATCTTGTCTTACGTAACGTAAAGTAATCATTTCATTGAATAATAAACTAACACAACGTTTCTAAGTATACCAGTGGTGTTGACGAGATCATAACTTCCTATTTTTTCTAATCTTATTAGCAGCAGTTGGAAAGGCTCGTAACTTCACTAAGCACGGGAGATTTGTGCTGATTTTTAATGTGTAATTAGGTGGGTCAACGCGAATTTTGGCCGCAACGCGCACGTATAAAACAGCATCGTGAATGTCTCGCGTGCTTTGACGTGGTCACAAAACAATGCTGTCACTATTCGCAGGTTGACGATTTGTTATTCCTTTTCAGCTAGTGGAATTGAAGTACAGTGCGGTGAATTCATTGCTGAAAAGAATTCGTAACGAATCAAAAAATGTTCATCGCGCGTTTAGTTATAACTCGCTCTCTAATGTGCAAGGTAGCTCGGAGTGTCGCGTCACTGCCACCAAAAAAACTAAGAACGGGAGTCGCATCATTCTGAAAAAAGCTAGAAGATATTAAATGTAACTTGCAACTCTTAAGTTGCAAATATACTTGATTATTTACGTTTTGTGACTGCATCAAATTTAGCATTGTACTAACTGAGCAAACGCATAATGTAATTTAAAATTGTACCTGATGGTCAAATACAAAAGCAATGGAATGAATTAAAGGAAGATTTTGGCAGGATGGTCGCTTTGCGGACATCTTACGTCCGATTCTCTTGATTTAATATAAATCTGTTAGAATTCTGTCTTCTACTGTTTTGCTGTAAAAGTCTTGAAACGTACATGTACTTCTGTAATAAATCAAAAGAACTTGTAGTAATAACTGCTCGTGCTTAAAGAGATTTGGCAGCGTGGTGCCTTTTCCTGCCTTGTTCAAATTCGATCATTTTCCAAATTAGCCAAGAAAATATAGTTGAGCATGAGAACCTAAGAATATGCCATTGTTCTACTCATCCCGTATTTCTGAAATAGCAGGAAATTCTCGCTTTACTTTGCCGCACAAAAAATTTCCGCAAAATCTTACCTGAAGCTGAGTAGTTTGGCATATTGGAAAACGCTCCTCAATATATCGGTTGTAGGCAGCTGCACACTGATACAGGAGCGGTATAATATGAAGAACCCCAGTGAAAGTGCGGCCACCGCAGAGTTGAGGGTCAACTGAGTTATACAGGTAGCGCACGCGCTGCCACAGACTGATGGTTTTTGAATGTAAATGTCTGATTTTATTGCTTACAGAAACTATCTCTATCCATCTTATCAATGGTTTATTTAGCGCATTGGACGAATTCAATTCAACCTTTGTAAATTACCGCCGCAAGACAGTTATGTTACAGTAACCACCAGTACATCTATTTATTACAATAATATCAATAATAAAGTCATTTTATGCAGTAGTCGAGTGAAATATCAAGCGTAACGTTTATAATGTTTGAACATGCAATAAATCAGCAAATTGGAGTGAAATCGTAGACAATTGTCTTTAATCACAACGAATGAAATGGCAGTTATGCTAATTAAATACCTGCAGATCAAATGTGACAGTCCCGAAGTGATAAAAAAAAATGCATATGGTGTTGGGACTCGTCGGCAAGTGTCATCGTTTTGTTTTTACGAATGGGTATAGATTTTTTGTTCATGTGATTGAATTTTTAAATAGTGTATTGCGTATTTTTAAATTGGATGTTCTGTTGAAATATATAGCTGCTTCCGAAAGAAAGCAAACAAATTAGTTGCGAAAACTCTAAATATTTGAATATATGTTACACCGAGACGAGTTTTCATACCTCTTTGTTCGATGATGACGAACAGTTTGGTGATATTTGAAAGTTATTTGATAGATAATACGAAAAAGAGAAAACGCAGTAAAATAGTTTGAAAATCGAGCATTTAACGTACCATGATTAAGAAAATTCAGTCGTTTGTAAAACTGCTACTATGCTGTTGACAGAAACAGTTGAATTTTTCAGGAGAGATTTAAGATAGAACGATTTATTGTATTGCAAATCCTAACAAATAGTTTGTTGTTGCCGTTTAAGTAATTAGGGTTTTCGAATAGTTTATAACTGATAAATGATTGTGCGAGGACTGTTCTTGGATGTACTTTTAAAATGCAAAATGTATTCGATTTTCCAAAGCGCTTCACAAGATGCAAATGTTCATACATAAGGACGAAACTGTAAAGCTGTTGCCATATAGTAATTGGTACTGAGTGGTGTCACATTCCTTTACGTTTTAATGTCGGTAAAATATGTTTCCTCTAGAAGAAATTCTATTAATAATTCAGTATTTTGCTGCACAAAATGTTGCGAGTGAATATTCGATAAATCAGAAATTTCAGTCTCAAATTAAAACGCATTTTATGTACCTTTTCAAGGCTGTAGAACATTGTAACGAATGAAACCGCCATTTCCTAATTTAAAGTTGTACCTGATGCTCCCCTACAAAAATTGTAACATTGTTGCGGTTGCAGACCGATGTAGTAAAGCGTCAATGTATATCAGAAATGGGGATACATGACCCTGCTGAGAGTATCTCAGTCTATTATTGGGAAGTGTGCACTGCTATGAGGATGATCGAATTTCTTAAGGAAAGTTCGCTTATCTTTGCGAGTTGATTACAAGCTTCGGTGATGTCATTTTCTTAGTTGTTAGAGACTCTAGCTAGTTGTCAAGAACGAAGATTTCAACATATTTCCATTATGTTTTTGGGTCCGTCTCAGCATTTGTGGATAAGTATCCTGAGATAGGGGGTTCTCAGGACCTGCTCGTTCGTCCCCAAATCGTATCATCTAATCTTAAGAATACTTTATTGTAAACATCATTGAAACTAAGCGAACTTCTTGGTGATTCAGGACAACAGATATCAAAATTTTTCACTGACGTCGCGATTACGACTGCCTCTAAGATGGGGAACTTCGTATTTCATATAGCTTCCCGACATTCACTAATATTAGTCTGATCACTCCGTTCTAATCTGGATCATTGTCGCCATCATTAATCATGAATCATTTGTCAGGAGCGTTTCCAGATAAGTGAAATGGTTTACTTTCTCTTTCCATGCAGTTCTCTTGTCGCAGCCGGTTGTCAATCGTGACAGATGCGGGCATGATCCCATTCGTGTCGACTGCCTGCACTGCCATGTGGCGCATGGTCTCAGCGAGTGTCACTAGAGCACCGCTACTCGATCATTAGCAAAATGTCATCTGTACAGTTAAGGTTCGTTAGAAGTACCGCCATGCGCCTGAAGTTGCGTCACTAGCTGATTGTCACTCATTGTTCTTAGAGTCAATCTTCTTCATCACGTTCTCTTTCACATTGTTGAATAACGCTGAAGCGAGCATCTCCTCTCGAGAACCCCACTTAATGCATACTAAACTAGTGCGACATTGATCCTTTATTTGTGATGGGGCGTCTTTTCTTTTCGCGATCGGTTGTCCCTTGCCACTGCGCGCCTCCAAACGCTTGTCGGCAAGTTGTCACAGGTTGGAAGCGGCGGCGTGCTTCCAGAAAAAGGTATGAAAATTCATTTCATTTGTTTTACCTCTATTATGCTATGTATGCTGTTTTAAAGATTACCTTTTGCCGAAGAAAAATTCTTGATCTTCATAATCTTCAAAGGTTTACTCCGCATTCACGTTTTATTACAATAAATCCCGACGTTTCGGATCGAGCTGGATCCGTTTTCAGATAACATTTTATAACAATAATACAAAAAACAATCTTTCGGTATTATCCGTAATCTGCAAATGATTAGAACTCTGCAGGACGAGGAATGGACACGGCGGAATCTCAAATCGATTCTCTCAGTTGACCCATACATTCATATATGCATCTGTATCAGTCCGATTCCAATTCTTCATTCTTTATTTATTGTTTCACTGCAGTGTATTTTGTTTGTTCCCCTGCGTTATATGTAT
>UZAM01007105.1:0-14455 GCA_900618415.1 Soboliphyme baturini
TTTAAAGAAATTTAAGAAATTTTTTTAAAAATTTAAGAATTTATTCTATATTGTACAGTTTCAGAGTTTTTTGTTAACTTTGTATCTGCTCTGCTAATTATTTATATTAATAAGGAATTAACATTTGATTTTTGGTAGTGTTAGTTTCGCAACAGTCATCAGAATGAATTATTAAAACATCAAGGAAAAGAAAATTTGGATTATTTTTTTTCTCAATAATTAGCTCAGTATTTTACTTAAAGACTATTGCGAAAGGGCTGTAAATTTTTGTTTCTTCTTTTTTGCATATAGTGAAAATGTCATCAACATATGTTATTTAAAAAAGAGAATCAAGTCGCTATCAGTGTAGGTTAAATTTTCTGTAATTTGTAAATTACGAAATAAAACAGTTGACCTTGGCTAATAGTCATAATGACCCTATTCATTTCGCTGATTTCTTCATGAACTGCAGAATAACGGATGAATTGAAACGGTAGCAGCCCCAGGTCACGCACAATAATGCTAGAAAAATTTTTCAGTTTTTTTTCTTACTATAAGAGTACAGCGAAACGTTTTAAAGAACTAATATAATGTGTAAATGTTAATAAATCTAGTAGTTTGATACGCAAGGGAAATTATGACAAGAGTAGGCTACGCTGGGAATTTAAATTGCTGTATTACTGAAGAACAGTTTACATGTGAGAAGCAATACTATGATTCCTCAAATGACAGCACCCATCTGTTGAGTTGGAGAAGATGGGGGATCGACATGTTGTTCAAAGGAAACATCTGGTAGGAAACAACGACTTGTTGTTGTCACGTTAAGTGCACCTTTGACGGTTAGAGTGCATGTTCAAAATCATCAAGAAAAGTTTATAAAAAGACACATCAAGTTCAGATTGATCGTCTAGTGGCGGAGGTGACAGTAGATAGTAACTCTACGTGCAGTGGGCGGGCAAATTCCCACTTATCGCCAACAAACTGTGAAACGACTTCTTGTGCAGAAAGTCCGTTTTACGGTTGGACAGGTTACACTGCGGGCTAGCACCAGCAGCAGTCAAATAACGTCTACTTTACCCTGAAGTTTGTTGGGAAATGCAGACCCAGATTTTGGTAGTGGTCTGTCTTATGAAGGACCAGTTTTTTGCATTTAATGTCATTAAACATTTTTGTTGTCTTTCATATTTGTTGTATTATTACAACATATAGTTAATATCTCAGATGAGCACTCTCAGGAGTTAAGTTTTTTTGCAGCGAATGCATAGTAATAGTCGTGACACAAGAAGGAACTGAAATTCGTTTGAATTTAAATGATTGCCATCTAATCGTGCAGCGGGTTTCTATCATAATAATTTTGTTGTAAATAATATTCAGTTATCCACGTTTTTTCCGGTACACTGTCATCCCTGAACAGCTTGTCTAGACTTCTGTGGTTTAGGGAATCAAGCGTTGTAACCGATAAATCTGATGAATTTTCGCAAGAGAGCGCCTTATGTGAAGCCGCTCTACTCTTATAACGGTTTCCTCCAGGTTTTGCCGGCAGTTATCCTTTCAGTAGCTCTCAAAGCTCCGTAAAGTAGGCTAATTTCCATGCAGCGTTAATCGACTTCACCAATACATTGCCATACAAATTACTTATTCGTAACTGCACTGCACTGAACATTGGTTATCTTGAAAACTATTTTTGAGTCCTAGTTTTCGCGCATATTTGACAAGTTTGTTTCAGGAACAACCGGAGCCTTCAACTAGTGCAGCGCTGAAGAGCAAACTATCAAAGCAGCGGCAGCTGATTAGCACCATGATTAAGAAGAGGAAATCTTCAACTGATCCTGACGAGAAAAATTGTCGCCAGCAGCCGACTGAGGACAGATCTGAAAATTCTTCAGTATTTACGTCTTCGAGTTCTGATGCGCCGGGTACAAACAATAAACTTGCAGAAGATCTGGCTACTAGTTCCGCTCCCAATTCTGGCTTGAACCTGCTCTGTGCCTATGGAAGTTCTGGCAGTTCTGAAGACGAAAACTCATAAACGGATTTTTCATGGAGCTGAGCAAGAAGTTTACACTGGAAGAAAATCTGTCGGCTCGTTCCTGTGAGTATACCTGTAGTGAACATTGTATTGGTTGCGGTTGAAATATTGAGAACTTCGTTCATGCTGCTGTTTTCAGTGTGAACCAAATGTTTACAGGCAGTATGTTCACTCAGTTCAACTGCTTATTGATGTTATCCATACATTGCTTTCCGATATCGTTTAAACATTAGCACAAGTACTGTTATTAAAAAGTTATGATTTCCCCATTTCTCCTACCAGAAATTTGTTAACAAGCAAGTTACATAACCAAGCCGGATCTCGTTGTTGAGTGTAGACTCATGGGGTTCACCTAAGCGCGCCATGACTCAGTGGCATTAGTGTACCTGCAGTGATACATTGCGTCATTCATAGAACTTCTTGCTCGTTATCAGTGATGCTTCAGAAACTACTATATATCGTTTTGATAAATAGGAGTTAAGCATCTGTTAATATACTTCATGAACTATGAACTTACACATTTGTCTTGCGGAAGCATGAAAGTCTTGCAACCGACTATAATGGTAGTATCAACGTTGCATTGATGTATTGTAGGTATTTAACAACCTTCGTGCTGTAGCGCGTTGAAATGCCTTCCATGCATAAATCCTGCCATTGATATAGTTGTATATTTTACAATTTTGGCAATGCACATGTTGGTGAACAAATGTATAAGGTTTTTGTATTATTATACAACTGCGTTAATGTCTTTAGTGTTTCGTCTCACCGATAGAACTATATTTCTTTAAGAGATAGTTAATCCGCATGGCACACAATGCCAAGGCAGCTAATACAAGTTCTGTTTCGTTTGGCTGCGATGTGAAGCTTCTCGTTTCATTGATGGATTCATCTTCCACTGGCATCGACTGACCACCATGAAATCACTCTTTTCAAAATGACAAGTTTCTTAGGATACGGAGAAGATATCTCCGACGATCAGCGCTATGGTACTTAAGACCTCTTAGATATAGATGACGTAATTAGTACATACAGTTTGATATATTTTTACTGTCCCTGCTATAGCAATGAATAGTATTCTTGTGCAGTAGTTTCTTAAGATGTGTTGTCCATGACAAAAATACGCGGAACAAAGTACGGAAACATAATCGAGAAACGGAACGATACGATCGAGAAACGGAACGATAAATTTGGAACGTCTAAATGCAGCATTAAGTATTTTTTTAAATGCCAATGAAGAAGGCATGTTATCTCTGCAGCCAATCATACTTACAACACCTTAAACTGCTGTGGCATGCATTTCATGTTAATTAATGAAAGAACATTTGAATGCAAGATGAAACGCTAAAACAGGTTGGAGTGCTTCGGTTTTCCCTATACAAATAAACCCAAAGAAAATATTGGAATCTGAGCAACGAATAATGAGTGATAAATCAAAGAGCGGTAAAGACCATAAAATCATCATTTTAATGCATAAGAAGTTTATCCGACTGATGCCTACTGGCAATAAACTTGTATGCCTCTAAACACGTTCAGCAAATCCACAAGTCCAAGGAAAGGAAACGAGGCGAGCAGCTTAAAACTGCCGCCTAACAAACAATGAAGAAAAATAAATAATAATAGTAGTTTTGAACTACAATTCAACAAAATAAGAACAAAAATACAACAAGTAAATCGAAAAAACAAACAATCACCGCTCAGTATGATTTCCACCTATTTCCACACTTGCTGCAAACTAGCAGAGTCACTTCCGTTGGCTCGTAGTCACCCTCCAGTCGTTCATGTGAAATCGAATAGCTGGTATCACGTTCACCACATTTGTGGCACCGGAACATCGTACTTCTAGATTCTTCATTCTCAGAAATCAATCGAGATCTGAAGCTCTCCCTTTCGAAGGTGCAGCGAAGTTCCTTCATGCTGTCGGGTGCCAGCTGCTCAGGACTCATCGCTGCCACGGCTTTTGGGGATATCTTGTGACACACAAGATCGCGGTTGAGGCTGGGATTACGCCTTTGTTTAAAGATCAACACCAGATTTCGGATGTGGGTGCGATACTTCTTGTGTGGCGTGCAGCCGTTCAACTTGAAAACTTCGTCTTCAATTTCGTACGCCAAATTGCGGCAGTTGTTTTGGTCGCTGGAAATTGCCGCCAAGTTTTCCGTCGAAGGGCTGCCATCTTCGTTCAAATGGCTAAGAGCATCTGTCAGCAACTCGATGGATTTTACACGAATCGGCTCAGCCGGCCATTTCAGATTTTCTGAAATACAAGCATAAGCTTCTTATGTCAAATACGAAACCGGTTTTCAACAACAGCACACTCATTAATCCAAAAATCATATTCAACGAAACATTAAAATACAGTATCAAACAATCGCATTGCTTATCTTTAAATGGCTGCATCTGACCAGACAGTGCTGTTTCGCCTCGGATTCCAACTGATCGAAATTACACGATTTGTGGTAGACGGAGACAACTTGAGAAGCTTCCTCACAAAGAAACCTTACAGGATAATTCTCATCTTCGTTAACCGAATTGTGCTGCGCTCCATATGAAGGCTATTTGTTGTCCGAGAGGATGTGATCCACTTTTATACCTTTTATAACGTTCTCTAATGCTTATGTGCTAGTTTTCTGTTCAAGCACCTTTTGCCGGGAAAGAAATGGATATGTTTGTCAAGCCACCAGGGCTAATCAATTGTCAAACTTTCCCCTTCTACGTATGACATATAACTCCCCCAACTCCAGATTTAAGAGGTAAACGCCATTTCACATACTCCGGAGTAAGAAAGCATTTTCACGTTTAAGGGATAGCATGTATGCAGTACTAATTCCTGAAACACTACTCGTGAAAAACGAGAGGTGGCTCTAGAGGATCAAATGATGTGAGATGCATCTGACAAGGCCAGCGACTCGTTTAAGAAAGCCCATTCCAGCAACTTTTACCCGGGTTCGAAGCATCTCAGTCATGGTCTACGACTTAAGACGGTATATAAGCATGGGAACAGAGATCGACTTCAAAACCGAGAGCTTAGTTTTCAGACTCAGCTCTGCTTTAGTCACAATGGATCGGGCTAGTTCATGCAGAATGCCATTAGCTACTCCAATTCGCCGGTCGATCTCTTCCTCGAATTTACCATCACTAGTAAATACGTATTCGGCCTATAGATAGTCATATCGCCATGTGCCCTACTGGCAGTTATTCTTAGGCGTCACTCATTCCCTTAACCAAGAAGGTCGTCGTTCTTCAACTGCTCTGTGTCAGGTTACTGCTATTCGTGAATGGAAACATAAGCCATTTAACTCAGAACGCTTCCACCTGATCCGGGCCTGGCACTGCCTAGTTCTTCATCTTTTTTGAGCACCTCGCACAACCTGCTTAACTTTCGGGTATCCAGTTGTGACTGTTTCGTCTGGGCGAAACAATTTATTCAATATATTCGTCGCTGATGTCCTTATGCTGCCCCTGGTCACTTGGTGCAGCTGGTTTTCTTCTCAATTTACTTCTTATTGGTTGTTCTTGATTCTTCTTACCCACAGTTACTCTTCCTTTCTTCTAGGATTCATTTCCAGCTAGAAGCAGTTTCTTCATAATCACAAGAGCTGTCGCATATACCACACTGTTGATGAATTATAAATTACTGATAGGTACGATCTTCAGGACATTGTTAGCTTGACTGATATACACATCCACCATTTTCATGCCTCTAACACGAAAGATACTCTTCTATATACTTCAAGCCGTTTAAACTCATTAAGGATCTTCTGCCAAAGCGTTTCTTCTTTGCAATTCAGCTGGATAACCCACTACATCAGCTATTTCGATCTCTTGTTCCACAAGTTTGTCCGAGATTGTTTCACAAATATACTAAGCTGATGGATCCTCTTGCGACGTGGTGTCACTATCAAGCGTTCTTCTGAATGACCCGTTTGTGGTCCGTTGGACGTTGTTCAGTTACGTCCTTCAGGGTGTAGACCTTCTTTCAATATTTTTTGATAGCCCATGTCCTGCTTTACAACGATGTAATGGCACCTCATTACAACCTGTTTTTATTTGTTTGTATACATAATGTCATTCTCTGAAAACCGATGAAACATGATTCGAAATGTTGGACAGCCTGTATACAGTAAATTTTATATGCTCTATAATTCCGTAAAAGACTTTTAGAGTTTCGAATTACAATTAGTTACCATATAATTACCATTACCATTCTTGAATCCGATTTTCATCCCCCATGCTCACCCATGGCTATGAGTCGTGGGAGGAATGACTAAAAACTTCTTTCCCGGGTACAAGCCGCTGAAATGGGCTTCTGAAAGGAACGGGTTGGGCTAATGTGCCTGGATATAGGCCAGAGTACGAAAATTATCGAGTGTCCTTGTGTACAGATGCTGCTTCTCCAGATTGAGAAGTCACAGCTGCGATGGTTTTGGAACGTCTTGCGAACGTCTTCAGGTCCAGGAAGGAAGGCGAAACAGCTACTACGTGTTCAACGACCGACTTAAGTCCCTGGCGATGCCAGAATTAAAATGAAGCAAATGCATCGAGGATTCGGTCTCAGACTCGGGTAATCTTCTGCCGAAACTCAAACGCTGACACAGAATCAAAGACGTTGGAAACAGTGTCTATTCGAAAGGATAATCAGTCATCAAAACTGACTGACAGATTAATCGGCGAAGTTATGTAGTTCCAAAGGCGACTAGTTAACTACAGCGATGGCAGCGTGACTTACCAGTAGAAGCGCTTTCATCGTCCTTTCTCCCGCTGTGATGCGTCCCCAGCGAAGAATCAATCGGACGGCAGTCGTTTTCAGGCACAACGAGGTTCGTTTTGGCGTCGACCTCGCTGTACGAATCTGACTTTCGACGTTCCACCTGTTTCACGATACGTTTCCAGTTGCGAATGCACGTCAGAGCTAGGTCATGAATGGGCTTGTTGTTCGGGTAGGTTCGACGGACGGTGTTCACCGCAATGCCGATTCTAGTTTTCCTCAAAGTATCGATGTCCATCGAAATATTTGACACGGTCCTCAGTAACTCCAACATTCTCCTGATATTAAGAGCATTCCTTAGAACCATTCCCTCGATCTCCCTCTTGATTTTTTCAATCTCTCCTAACTTTGTCATGCCTAAACATTAATCACGTAAAGACTAATATTTTCTGATTTCGAGAATAAATGGAAAATAAAGGAAGGTTTGTAACCGCTGGAATGTCGGTCCTCCTGACACTTGCACCATTAAAAAATTTCTCGTGTTCTTTCTTTTAATGAAGTTAGCAATGGAGCGTCGATATCCATTTCCACAGCATCAGCCAGGAGAGCCTGATTTTAAAAGCAGAATCTACAGCGATTTGGCAAACATAATCTTCTATTTCCTTCCAACAGAGTACTACTCATTTATGAACTCAGGAAAGAGGAAAGGCAAGATCCTGACCAGGGCTCGAACTTAGATCATCTTGCTTCTTACTCCCATACTCTATAGTGCACAACTATCGTCATAGTGATTGGAACTACAGAGATTGGCAACACCATAAATTGGCGCCAGTTCAGAAAATCAGTCAGAAATAAAATGTTAAGAATGTTGAACAGCTCCTTTCTGTGCTTTCAAGATGATTGTCGAAAAAAAAAGAGTTCGATAGACTATCTGAAATGCAAAGAAATTTACGCAAGTCTACGAAAAAGCAGATTTTTCGATTATTCGAAGAAGAGCACCGCCTCGGAACAATGACGTGAGATACACGACATCAGTTGGAAATCTGTGTGCAACATAATAAAACTGGCCTCAACATGAAAGGCCAGATCCTTCTCCTTCATCATTGTTATTCAACTTCCTACGAACAAACGATCAATCTCATTTTCCGCTCCAAGGGAAAACTGTTGTAGAGTCATCGTCATCTGGGGTATCAGGATCAAGGATAGAGTACCCATGTTAATGTCTGACAGTTTGGCCTCTCAGAATGATTTATGCGACATTGGTTTCTGCGGCAAACGTTTTGTTTGTCACTGTCGCAAGCAAGCCCGCCTCTACCAACTGCTTTAGGGTCCGACGTTATCCTCCAACACGCCTGCGCCATTATTTTATCCAGAAGAGAATGGTTTTGCATGTCTACATTTTCTCTGCGGATATCAAACCACAAAAAACTCTTGTTCTTGATTTCTTGCAATAGCATTCTCAGGACGGTCGCCTCTAAGATCTTCACATTTGCCATTCAATGGAACCACTGCACTTTCAGAGTATTTCGCAGCAGCGCTGCTGAAAAGTATCCAACATCCTTTATGGCGCTTTAAAACAGTTTATGTTTAACGGGTCAGAATTGAGAAGACGGTGGTCTTCAGTGTGGTAATCTTTGCTGCTGCCTGATTGGTCATGCCATAGTTCAGAAACCTGTCCAAAGTTCATAAATGATAGATCCCAGCCTTAAGCGCCGCTCTACTTCAGCATTGCAACTTCCATCCCTTGTTAATACACGGCTGAGCTACTTGAAGTTTCGACCTCCTCGATACTCATTTCACCCCACCCGATTCGTTAGTCGAGTCAGGTGCTCGCAAGATCTTCGTTTTAGATGTTAACTTATAAGCCTACTGACGATGACGTCCTGCTGACTTCTCAGTTAGTGCCACTAAGCCATCGATGGAGTCGCTCAGCAGTACAGTGTCATAAACTACTCGAGATCTGTTATGAGTACTGTTGTGTACTTTCGGTTAAGTCGTTTGACAGTAAAACGCTTGCTATTGTTGGGGACGAAACTCCTCCGAATCACAAAATTCACCACCATGTTGAATAACAGAAATGAAAGCATCTCTCTTTGGCGCACTCCACTGCTGATGTCATACCAGTCCGAAAACTATTCTGCTCTGATGAGGTCCTTAATACATTCGTACAGTCCTTTAAACAGACCAATAATCTTTTGCGGTACTTCATAATGTCCAAGTATGTGCCACAAGGACTGATGTTGAACCGAATCTAAGGCTGCCAGAAAGTCCAGGAATACTACGTGACAAAATAGCTGGAAACTTATTAGTTATCTTCTTTAGTACGACGATGTTATCCTTAAACGAAAGTCCAGGTCAAATCCGTTTGATTTTTTTCGAATTGAACGGTGAACTGCGCTCTTCAGTCTTCAGAGTAGGATTCGCGTGAATACCTTTTTCAGTACATGTAGAAGCGTGATCCCGCGGTAGCTGGCGTGTTCGAAACGATTTCCACGTTTGAATATGGGAATGATCATGCCATGCCTTTAATTCTCAGGGATTTTGGACTTCCATCGGATCTGTCTAAAACCAGATGGACCCAGTTCAGTAAGGTTCGTCAGGGCACTTCAGAATTTCCGCACTAGGTTTTCGAACTTCGACACAGACGTATGGCATCTACGATTTCGTCCTTCGATAGACTGGGAAAATCAGTTCAATATCCAATTCTTCCCAGTCTTAGAACTCCATTTCCCAACTCTTAGAACTTCAATTTCCAGATCATCCACCGGAGCGGGACGATTTAGCTCTTCGAAGTGCTCAGCCCATCTCTTCCGATGGTCTCTGAATCTGGAAGAGGCTCTTTGGGCTTGCTGCGATTAAATAAGTTAGAGGCTTATGCTTGCCACCAATTGTGATGATTTTGACTTGTCTGTACAGCGTCTTCCGATCCTTCTTCAAAGCCGTCTGTTCCAGCTTCTGGGCTTATAGTTCCATCCAGTGTCGGTTGTCACAGCGATAACTCCTGTTGACTGCTTTCACGAGATACCAATTCTCTCGTATCTTCGTCTTTTAGGGTTTTGTAAAAACTGCTTTTTCGTCGCGTTTCTTCTTTGGTGAAAACTGAGGGTTTCTGCCGAGACCCATAGATGCTTCATTTTTTCGCTTATGCCAGTTATATTTGCTGCGGACCGACGATACCCTGTTTGGGCTGTTGGTATAGCAATTCGTAGTCCCGGCAGGTCAAGCTCCTTAAGGCAGCAAATCTGCTCTCGCTTTGGAACGCTGTGCAAATTTCTGGATCTTTTAACTGGCAGGTGTCGAATCGTTCCATGCTGTTATCAGGGGCATAGCCAATTTGAAGCAGAGCTCTGCGATCACAATGAGATGGTCAGAGCCAGTGTCAGCTCCGCGTGGTGTTCGGTGTCGTGAAGGACGCTTTGCTACTTCCTGCTAACCAACATGTGGTCCAGCTGGCTCCTGAAGCAGTCACCTGGCGCTGTCCATGTTAGCTGATAGATCTGTTGGTGGGGAAACAGCGTATCGCGGAATCTGTATGACTGAAACAAATGTCTAAAAGCCGTCCATCATTATCATTCAGCGTCCCGTAGCTATGTTCCTCCATCACATGATACCAGTTGGAATTACGCCCCCCCCCGAACAAGGCACTGATATCATCGGCGACGATCGATAATTGATGACACCGCGGAGAACCGAGAAAAGTGTGTAAACTTGCGTAGAACTCATTCTTCCTCTGATCGTCCACGACATTGGTAGGAACGTACAAGACAACCAAGCTCAGTTTCACGTGCTTTGTTCGCAAGACAGCAAACATGCACCTGGTCGTGTAGTCGACGGAAACCAAGGCTTCCACTGTTCGTGGCGACCGCAACAGTGTCACTCCTGACCTGCGTCAGGAATCCTGGTTCCCACACCAATGAATTTGCCACCCGTTTTCCAGGCGAACTTCTCCCTGGTCAGGGTGTGAACTTTTTACAGGTCGAGGTAGTACGGCTCTAGTACAGCTCAGGTGTACAAATGACGTCATCCCAAACTTGCCATATCCGTTTAATATCATCAGGCGATAATGACCTTATCTTTGCTGATGTTGATCAATCAGCTTGAGGTCAGATTTCTTGATATTCAATGTAGGCATCTGTGGATGTACACTACTTATCGCACAGGCGCCATGTAGCAAAGCCAAAGCACCATCCGACAGCTCGGGATGGCGGCTTACAACAAGACAATGTGATAGAACAAGAGAAACTCAGTGGAAGTTGTTCGCGACAAGTCAAGTATTTGATAGAGTTGACTCGTCCTCTTAGAATCATAAGCAGGGCTCCGCGTGACGGCTCTGTGAGGCTTGGCCAGCTGACAGCCTCAGTGACTTCGGGCACAGCCACCGTTTTCCCGATCGTTTCCACTCCGCATCAAAGAACGGCGCCTCATCTTGCGGAGGACGCGCTTGACAGCTGACTAACAAGCAGCACACGGCGTAAACCATAAATTAAAATATATGCTTTTGATTCTGGTCTTACACTAGTGCATCCACGTTCTCTTGCCCACTGTGAATTGCACTGGAGCAGGTCGAGAAGTTCATGTTCCTCGGGTCGTGATTATTGGTGATGGAAAATTTTTGGAAGAAATCGACCAGCGAAGAGTAGCCAGTGGCGTTCTGCTACCTAGTCTGAACCGTTGTAACTGAAGCAGAGGTGATTCTGAAGGCTAAGGTCTCGGTGCTCAAATCAATCTTCATCCTCATGCTCACCAATGGTCATGAGTCGTGGGCCACGACAGAAACTTCGATTCCGGGTACAAGCGGCTGAAATGTGTTTTCTGAAAACAGTCGCTGGCCTTATGCATCTTGAGATGGTCCAGAGAACAGAAAACCGGGAGAGCCTTGGTGTACAGCCACAGCTCCTTCAGACTTAGAAGTCACACTTGCGATGGTCTGGACACGTGTTGTGAATGCCTCCAGAAAGGAAGACTAAGCAGCTGCTACTTGTCCAGCCGACCAACGGAAGACCCCGTTAAAAGCCAAGAACGACCTGCGGCAGGCGTCTCGATAGATTTTGCTCCAGACTTGGGTCATTTTCTGCTGAAGTTGAAACACAGGCACCAGATCCGGAACGTTGGAGATACTGAAGGGTCCGACTCAGCCACCCGAAAAGATAAGAAATCATCGAAATTGACTGACATTTCAGATTTGACTTATTCAGTAAGTTTTGCTCCATTTCACCAGCATAATCATTAGCAGCTGAGCATCACTAAAAGAGCTGAAGATTCGTCCAATGCTTGTCGTAGCACCTTATGCGGAACCCTTATTTCGTGATGTTAATAAGTGGGATAGCGTATCTGTTGATAAGATTTCTTCTCCTCACTGCAAATGCTGACCTGTAATCGCACCTCTTTTGTTTGTCCGAAGCATGCTGATGAAGCAACCTTTCGTCAAAAATTTTCAACGTATTTCACTGGATAAATGGAGCCACTGAAGAACACAATTTTCCAGTAAAAAACAAATGACACCTATAAGCAATGATACACATACGCTAATTCCAAAAAAGTAAGAAAATTTTGAAAGGTTGAAAAATCGCACTACCCACTTGTTCTGCTGCATGTTCAAGGCAACAGCCAAACATCAACAATCTGTTATGCTTTGCTGGAAAATTACCAATGTTTATCCTGGTTTCCCACGAAAAGGTTTCAAGAAACCAGGCTATGCTGTACCATGAACCTATCATCACAGTCTTGAAGCGAACTTTCGAACATCCTTACAGTAGCGGCAGATGACAATACCTTCATATGCTTAGGCGGCAATAACTCATTTCATAGAGCTACTAATTACACGCTACTTGATTGTCATAACAGAGCTACATTCATACACTGAGCTTTAGGCCATGATAAAAGTACTAAATTTGATAGTCTCTACTGTGTCCTCTCAACTAACTTTTAGGCGATTTCATTTTAAAATATAACTCCATACCTAAAACTTTACGTCATTATGAAAGTAGCAGAATACTCATAGCTTAAGCAGTTAGGTTTTCAGAAATTTAACATTTTTAGTACGAGTGCTGTTCCTCTACTAAACACACATATCCGATCTACAAATGCCTTATTTTCAAGTCCAAGGTTCAAAACAAACAGCTGCGACAAATAAACAGTGAAGAAGCAATATGCTGAAAAGGTCCCTTCAAAGAGAGCGAAACTGAGTGGAGGACTCAGACAAACGAGTATCTTATGTTGCATTTATTAGACGTTTTTTGTTTAGAACTTATGCACAGTTGTACAAAAAAACCATACCTGGTTATAAAAGGACCAAAACGAAATAAATACTACAAAAGTGAAGAAAAGAAATTAACCACCATCAATAACACTCAACAGAACGTGGAAAAGATGAAATAAATCTAGCCCAATACGCGAAAATATGAGTTTCATCAAAATAAAATTGAAGATCTAAGAAAAGTTTCAATGGTGTAAAATACACGCACATCATAGCTTACCTTAGAACGGTAAATTTGGCACTTCCTGTAACGAGTAAGTAAGTGGCAAGAAGGACTCAAATTTCCGCCTTAAAATCAGCTAGGAAATCTTCGGCAAAGCTGCTTATGCTTTTCGCAAAAATTACCTGCAAATACACCAAGCTATACGGTAATGGTTGTATGCTCAACAACATACGCAGAGTGATGTCTTTTATCTTCGTGCAACGTCTGGTTTGAAAACAGCAGTTCTGTCAAAAAAACAGCTTAAGGTTTTCAATATTTGTAATCACAGGCTCCAGCAGGCTGCCAAAGTTGATGTTAATACTATGGCTTACTTAGGTGTACCGAAAATTGGTCCCATCAAGTTAATTCACAGTATATTTCATAATAGTTGGCAACCTTGCCCGACTGCAAAGAAATAATAAATTCTCTGGAATTAGTATAACAGTTTTACGATCTAACAAAAACAGCAGTTAAAAAAAATTTTGCAAAAAACCTAGGTTCCAATGCAAATCGAAAGCGGAAATCGCCTGTAAGAAAAAAAATAATTGGCGTATCCTACTAAGGCGACTTCTACCGCATGGTCTGAAAAGCAGATATTAGGTCTATCAATAACCGACTTTCCTTTGTTATCAAGACCCAAAATTCTATTCTTACAATGGAGAAGTTAGCCTGGGAACAACCTTTTCCCTCCATTTCTCAACATGGCCTGTGAATCCGTCCGTACGTCAGGCAAAGACCAAAAGTTTCCCGAAGTTGTGATGTCAGTGGATAAATAATCAATGCATACGCTGAAGCCATCATTTATTTCTTTAACGATGTTTGCACGTCAACTCCGCCATTGCTGGTCCCAAGACCGGATGACAAAGGATGAGGGTTGGAGACCGTGGCAAGTCTCCCTAAAATTCAGCCACCTGCCACTCATCGCATTGACGCCATCGAAAATTATACCGGCTCGGTCGTCGCACGGGTTACCAAGGGCCGCGCAGGCTGTTGAGGGACTGAGGCAGACTGCGAAAAGTCGGCGATCAGAACCTTTCATTGCCCTCTGCCAGCCGGGAACATAGCAACACAACAACGGCTGACGAAGACCGACGCAACAACGACGAAGATACCAGTCAGCAACGGAGTCGTTAACCGTTCTGAACGGAGCAGGTAGACAGCGCGATACCATTACAGCACGTCAGAAGAGGCTCCACGAAAACGACACCACCAGTGGGAGCTTAAAGTCGGAAATTGGAATATATCCTCACTCAGAGGAAAAGAACATGAATTAGTTGATGAGGC
>UZAM01007105.1:30436-42849 GCA_900618415.1 Soboliphyme baturini
GATCTTTTGCTTGAATAATCTGATCGTGCTTATCTACATTCGTGGCCAATCTGTAAATGCGCCAAAGTTGTTCAGTCGGGAAGGGCATCGGAGTCAGAAACCAGAGGTTCTAAGTTCGGGCCTCGGTCAGGGGACGCGCGTTTTTTTATGTTGATGAACTGGCAGCACTCAGTGGGAAGGAAACAGTAGGTTGTTCACTATGCCTGTCACGTAGTTGCTGTCGAGTCTGCCTTTAAGTGAGACAGTCCTGACTGATTGCATAACAGTGAAGATCAGCAGCTCATCATAAACTTCATGAAATGAAGGGCGCTATGTATGCCTTCCAGTCATGAAAGTAACCGACATCCAAACGGTTACAAATCTTTCCTTTCCATTTTTCTTCCCTCCAAGAGAGATCCCGTTGCGGTGTGCCCTACCAGCAGCTGTAAACATTTGCAGAGGAGCGCCGTTATTTAATTTTGGGGCGACACTCAACTGGCAGATAATGGAACGCGTGGAAGAGACAGCTGACTGGAGGAGATCCATGCCAGAAGCCACAGTTCGTTATTGATGATCTTCATTGCTAAAAAGAGAAAGGCAAGCGTAAGTTTGATAAACACGTATTTGGTGCATCTGTGCAAAGAAAAAGTTAACTGCTTACTTTCTAGCATATTGATGCATATTGTTGCAAGCGAATTAATAAAGTCACTTGTCTTGTGGCATTTTAACTGGTCAGTGTTTTATTTTTAGGACATATTCATATGCTTCGACAATTTCTCGTCGAAGAAAACGCCATCGTCGATTGGTGAAGATCCATACTGGCTGGACGTTATCTTAGACATCTTCATCAGTCTGTTGGCCTTTCCGAAGTGCCAGTTCCGAACCCCGGTCTTGACAAGTTTTCGCTACCTGGCACACTTGGTTACCATTGATCAAATTCAGATATTGATAGATGTTAGTGTTCGTCAATTTATTTATTTTGTTCATGGTACAGAATATTGTTTTGGCATGATATGATAATATTGTTTCCAACCATGTTATTTGAAGCTGTAGCTGAACTATCCGTCTCATTGACGTATCGAATTTATAGGAAGAATGAGGTATTTGATCATGGCCGCCATGGCCTTGTTGGCTTTCTTTTTCAGGATTCATAACTGATCACTTGCCGTAATAGCTAGGCATGGCATGCTATGCTTACTTTGTTTTAGTACGCGCTCCTGCGATTCATCCATTGTCTAGTTTATCGAAGAGCGTGCAGTCACATGCTCAGGGCAGCGTTTTCGTTTATTCAGTTTCGAGCCCGTTGTTCCTGTTCGGGAACAGGGGAACATTTTCAGAAACTTTTGCAACAATCATTGTTCTCTGGTAGTCTGGATTCATAAACGATACAGTGCTTATGTTCGGCATATTTCTGCTGCCTGACCGTCTTGCAGGTAGCTTTGCCAAGAGTCCGCATGCGAATCTCTCTTGACGCATCCTGATTACTTATCCTGACAACTGCAATCGTGGTTTCTCGATCTGATGAATGCTTACAAGCTAAGCTTAGATTTCCTTGTTCGATTGCCACACCTCATAATCCCAACGGTTGTTCAGTGAACCGTATTTCTGCCGCTTGTATCTGGAGCGACAGAGTTGCATCTATATGAAGCATTGATTGCTGCGATGGACAAAAAGATATTTCAGACTACTGACGCGAAGACTTCATGTTTTAATACAGACCAATGTTTGCTGCCGTACTGCTGCGCTCGCTCATCCATTTCTTCGTTCTGTTTCCATGTTATTATCTTGTTTTTAAACTTTCCCTTTCTGTTATTTATCTTGCGCTGTACGGCTTAATTATTATTGTTTCCTTAATAAGTTAAACTTCGTGGTAATGTTTGAGATCTCATCTTCTTGTTAACAGTGTTCTACAGGTTCTTCTTACACGGCTTGCTCAGTTAATAGAGTATCAGACATCTCAAAACCGTGAAATCCCAAGTCAAGATCACTCGCATTTCCCCCTTCCAAGATCAATAAATGAGCAGTAGTCTGTGGTTAGAAGACAGAATACTAGATTCTATGCTTGTCACATAGTAGCTGTGTACTTGGCCTATAAAATAAGGCACTCCTATCTGTTGGCTTGTAAATAGACATATGCGTCTCATTTATTTCATGAAAAGAAGGCTGAGGAATTGCCACAGAAAAACGTATGAAAGACCGACATTCCTATGGTTAAAAATTTTCCTTTTCATTTCTTTCTTCAGATTTCCTAGGTGTATCCTGAGGAATTTTATTCTGTTTATTGTCGCTTATTTTGTTGGAGAAATCATTTATGGTTGCATTTAAGAGCTGGTCTATTAGGAGCTTATTGGGGCTTCGTAACATGTCTTAAATTTGCAAGCAGGGATTAAAGAAAGCGTTATTATCGTTACATTACTAATTTCAGTTTGCAGGTATGATCATTGCAGCTTCAGCTAAATTTGATAAGAAGTACTGGGAAGTACTCATATTTGAATTTCAAATATGATAGGATTTTCTTAACCATCTCGCTTGTGTATATCATACATTAAGCGCAACGTGTTTGCTAATCAGAATTTTTTTATTCAGCCTCTGTTTACCTCTGCCAGTGAACTGTTCGAGAATGCCAAGTCATCTGCCGAAAAAAGCAAAGAATCTGGCACTGCTGAGGTATATTCTGTGAGACATCGAATCGTGTTTTCGTTTGTTTAAAATTCTGTTATCCTAGGCGGAAGTTGAAGATGACGACCTGAGTGATCAAGAAATGGCTGAAGTAGAAGAGTCTCTGTCCGCTGCTTTTCGAGCCAAACGTGGGACACTGACCGATGGTGCATTTGAGGCTGACGAATCATTGCATGGCTTGCAGCTGCGGTGCTTTGAGCTTATTTTGGTGCTGATCTGTTTCCAAGAAAACGTGGAAATTTTACTGGCAAGTAAGCATATAGGAAGTGCCTCTGTGAAGCTGAAAATTTCAGGAGCTCATCATGCCTCTACTGCACGTGGCCGAACGACACCTTGACTCCTCCAATCGGCGGACACCGTACATCAAAGCGGGGCAATGTCTGATGGCCATCCGAAAGCAAAAGAAGTTTCACCGCTTGGAAGACAGCAGAGCAGCAGATATCAAGAATGGGGTGCTACAGAAAATGTCAGAAGTAGTCGACTTTTCTCGTACCATCTCGTCATCACAGTTGCATCCTGACCTCAGCTCTGCTGTCATATTCTTGTATTCTGTGGCTCGTCGTTTCACCGGTGTCGTATTAAAGGTACTAAAACCGTTATTAGTTCATTGATATCTTAGTGCCTTAACTCCGTATTTCGTTAAATACCACACATCTGTTAGTTGGGAATAAGGCTGACATTTCTTGAGGTTTTTAGAAACGGTCAGCTTATTTGATGATTCATCCATTCAGTATACCAGAAATCGAGTATTATTATTTCTGCGTGAAAAATATTGGTAGAATTTTTTATTTCAATGGGTAATTTATCATCTAGATAGTCCTTGACGTTTATTCTGCACAGGTACAATAATTTTGAGCTGTGGAGCTTTTCTGATTATCCTGGATTCATCTTCAGAAGACTGTATCGTTTAGTTTTTGAAAGGAAAGAATTTGCGCGGTATGGTCCCATAAAGATGAATTCAACGTTGGGAAACATGTATATATTATGCAAACATGAAAAAAATATTTTGTAAATTTGCAGAAGTTCTTGTGGAAAACTGATTTCTAAAAATGTTTTAATTCATAATTCAAGGCAGCCATGAATTAAACACGATTTAAATTTATTGAAAATTTCCGTTGGTTAGAGTGTTTCTGTGTGAAACCCTGAAGATTAAAAGTTAAAGTTGAAGTACACATAGTCTCGATTTTCAGAGTAAACAAGAGAAAAAGCTTTTTTTGCAGGGTGAATGGCCCATAAATATCAGTAAAACTAAAGCGAATAAGAATATTGACAAAAATATGAAGGAAACTGATTAGCCGATCTACTTTACAACGATAAAATAACAGGCCAAGTAATCGTTTTTTTTCGATGACCGTTTGTCCTTTTGATCCTTTTGAGTAGCGGAAACTGCGTTAGACAGTATCTCCATCGTTCTCGAAGCTGTACCAACGTGTGAACTTCCACGGAAGAATAACGTAGCCTGGAGCCGAGTCCATCGAAACACTTTCTTTTGGCCCTTCTTTGGTGACTAGAGGTTCTTCACCAGGTTGGTTGAGAAAGTACCAGCTGTTTCGTCCATTTTTGGAGGTATTCACATGATGTGCCCACACGCAGCTGAGCCTTCTGAACCTAGAAAAGTAGCTGCTGTACACCTAAGCTCTCGCGGATATCATTTGTTCTGCGTACCATGTCGACACGGCTGAGCCTAGCGATTCGTCAGAAAACCCATATCAGCTTCTTGTACCCGGGATAACAGTTTTTCAGTCATATACCACAATTCATGACCACAGATATGAGTGTTAACGGTAAAATAGCATGCAAAAAAGCCTTGTTCTTTTCCTTGGCGTTAATATCTTTGCGAATGTTCTGAAGCCATCGACTAAAATTGAGCTTCCAAAACTGGCATCTCTGCAAATGATTAAGATGGGCAAACAGAAAAGTGCTATGGACTTTGGAAAAGCTGATTTTTCTACCGAAGATACGAAAGAAGGGAAAGTTTATAGCCATTAGAATGTCGGCTTTGCTTACAATGTCATGATGGGGACAGTTCACTCCTTGTTTCCCTGAAGTGAATGATAGGGCGCCGATCTCCATTTCGATATCATTAGTCAAAAATGCCTTAAGCAGAATCGGCAGCAGCTATATTATAAGCATCGTTTGTATTTCATTATTTCCTTCCCACTCATTTATGAACATCGGAAGGAAGAAGGTGAGGATCCTGACTGGGATTCGAATCCAGATCCTCTAGTTTTTGATTTAGGCGCTCTACCGACTCAGCACCTCCGGGGTACAAGTCGAGCTCTTATGCACTGTAATACTGTGCCACCAACTTTGGACTAAATACAACATTCTGGAATTTAGCAGCATACTTATTTAATGGCGTTATGCGCTCACCGCATCGCAGTACTGTTGCTTACCCAGACACATCTAAAAATATTGATACCGGATTGAAACGGTGAATGTACAAAGTAAAGAAAGAAGAATCAATTTTTCACTTTACACCGTTAGCTCTATTCCACCGCCCCTTGCTTCTAGACGCCTAGGGTGACCATTTTAGCAGGCCGAGGCTCCATGGTAATTAATCGTCATCGTCGTTAACCCATATGACATTTTTTTATCAACTTCGCAAGCTTTTTTTTTCATGACCGTGGGCGATGGCTCGCAGTCTTCTCTTCTCGGTTACGATCCAGGACAGAATTGCTTTAAAAAACCTGGTTTCGATTGCCTCATTAATCTACTCGACCGATTATAGGATGATCACTGTCTGCTCTCTGCGAAAATGATTTCGAATTTCGGCGTTTATGAGTACTTTTTGATTGCAACCGAGATGTGCACAATTTTAGAATAGTTTTCTGCAAAATTAGTCTTTAATATATTTTAGGAATTTTCACGTGAAAATTCACGGCTTTTCAAAGGCATTCTGGCCGAATTTCTGCACGATGACAAATGTACGATACCGTTTGTTTTGCTGTCTGCGTCATTTCAACGGAACCAGGTCAGATGGTATTGTGTGCTAGTAAATAACGAAGTAGTATTTTTTCTGTTTTAGAGTAATTTTTTCCATTTTTTACCTTTGCTAGCAGAAGCTGCCTTTGAGGAGAAAAATCGCATTTATAAACGAACCGAATACTTGTCACTCTGCCGCGATTTGTTATCGAATAAGATGCAGGTGCGCATTTCGATGAAACTTAATTTTGCTGAATGTTTTATGTTGACTATCTGTTATTTTTCTTTTATTATGTAGTGATGTAATAATCATATTGACATGTTAATATTAGCGACCTTAGTTACCTCGTCAACAACGCAGTGATCTTGAACGCTATATAGTTATATGGTACCAATACCCATGGTGTTGGATTGTAAGTTAAACTTCTGAAATTGTGTTAATGCGCTGTATTGATTGTTATTTATTTAATTATACATTTAATCACTACTCTGCACCATTTATTTATACTGAATATTGTCATATCATGGGAATGCCACTAACGAATAAACCGTGCATAAAAATTTTAGTTATAACGCTGAGGTTTCACATTAGTTGGTGAGTATAACCGGACATTCGAACGAAACAGCTTCGATGGCGCAGCAGTCCTAATGCCGAATGTGTGGCTTAGTGATATTTCATTGATTTTACGAGCAACGTTGTGAGATTGCTCGAGGCTTATGCATTCTATTTCTTCAAATAAGATGAGATGCTTATCAACTACTACATGTTGTGAAATAACTGAATTTTTATCACATTCAATCGTCGCAGCTTTTCGAATGTCCTGTTTGCTTCCTTCCTCTGTCTAGTTGTTTGAAACGGTCTTTTCTGACATCAGCTTTTTTCTATCTTGTGAAGTTTCTGTATGTAGTGCTATTCATTTTTTAAGTGTGTTGCCCCTCTTTTCTCATGTAAAACGTGCCATATGTATTAGCGAGTGTGTAACCTTGTTAACCTTAAGGTTTTTGAGTATTTCTTGAGATCATCTTGAGCGGTTTGCATAAGTAGATCGTCTCCGGTTTGCGATTTCCGTTCTATTCGACGCTTTGCAACACTTTTGCTATTAGACACCAATTACAGTTTTCTCTAAAAGCAAATCTGCCTCTACCTTGTTCCTCCATGCTGCCTTTTTTCGACGTTTTGGCTTCCTCCTGAGAAGCCATGGGCTATAGTAAATTTTGTATGCTCCTTTTCTTAATCTCCCTTTCTACCGAGGTCACTTATACCTGGAAGAGAACAGAATCATTTCTTACATAGTCCTACCATTTACCCTACTTATACATCGAAGCCAACGCTGCTGTACACAGTTTAACCGTAGTTCGTGCTTCTTGATTAGAACAACTTTCTTCATAACGAACAACAGCACTGACCTGACTAACTCTGGAAGAGTGACTCATTTCTCAGCACAGTATTGGACATGTTTCCAAAGGAACTTGTGGTTAGGGCGATTCTTCTTTTTAACCCTGGTTGGATAGTGCCATAGCTGAAGATGTTGGAACCGAGATAGTGAAACTGACAACCTCTTGAAGGGCTTTACATATCTGTTCCACTTGTAGATCAACTGTGCCTGATGGGTTCCTCATAACTTCTGACTTCAGGGCGTTAGAGAAGAAGCCGGCTTTCGCGGTTGTGTTGCATACGGAATCCGTGAGATGAAAGAACCCTCTTCCAGTAATAAGGAGCTCCAAGACAATATCTTTTGCATACTCCAATTCAGCAAGATTACTGGCCGGATGTTTTGAGCAGCACGTTCTCTGTAGAATGAGAGCCTTTTTTGTGAGGAACTCTTTCAGAGAAGAAAGTCGAGAACTGCGTTCTGTTGCAAGTGTGAAAACGCATCTCCCTGGTCAGCTTCACAGTTAATTGAAACCAGTCAGGTAGCTCTCTTACTTTGATGATAGCAGACATGGTTCCTGCCTGCGTTTCTTCTAAAATGGAAGCGCTGTGTTGAAGCATCCCGTAGTATTTCAAGATTTTGCTCGTCGTTGGAAGATGTTATGAATCAGTTGCAGCTTCGAACGGCGGGAAACTGGCAAACCGAAGCAACCAAACAATCGTCAGCGGCGTTGCCCAGTGATTCTAAGCAGAATGAAAATTTGATCTGGGCGTAAATACCACATGCGGAAGCATGCTTGATTTCTGTGGAGTCTTCTATAACTGCCTACCTGAACCTTTCTAGGATAATTGAGGAGAAAAGTTTCCTGGCACTTGACAGTAGTGTGATGCCATTGTAATTGTAGGACTCAGAAGCCTGCTTCCTTTATGTTTGAGAACAGTTAGACTATTCGTCAGTTCTCATGGGAAGCGTTTGGAGGTCCTCAGTTTTGGGAGGACAGCTTATGACTGATATTGAACCGGACCAGCTTTAAATGAAAGGCGGCAATGTGCCCATATTTGCATGGTTTACGAACTCTGGTAGGGTAAAAACGCTATGTTTAAGGGAATTGCTTTAAGGTAGTTTGTATCCTTAGATATGATTGGTTTTTGCTAAATATCTGTCTGATGTGCATTACTTTTAAGTCATTTTCGGTTATGCATGCTTTTGTTTTCCTTGGGGAGGGGGGATTTTAAAATCTAAGCAATTTATTTTGTTTATTTTTGTTACCTATTAAATGCTTTTCAAGTTTTTGTCTTTAGTCATCGCTCAAATCATCCGCAAGACAGAAAGTTGCATGGAAAAAGTTTTTGAATATTTTCCTCGAAGGCGCAGATGCTTGCTTAAAACGATTTCTCTCCTCTTCTACGCAAGACACACAAGCCGATGACAGAGAGGAGACGTCCATCGACCTTCAGCCAAAATACCTGCTTCAGTTAATGCTCGTTATGGGCTGTTTGACTTCGACAAGAGACGACCACCTACCGTTGGATGCCGTTTCGGCACAGTGTTTGATGCGTCTCTTGAAACCGCTTCGAAGCAGAATGATTTGGGCACAGAAGCGCGCCCGGAAGTTGAGGTCACTGTTGCAGATTACCTGCCGGACGAACGCGTCGAAGTACTGTCAGAAATTGTACAAGTTGGCGCGAAAGAATCACTCAGCGATTGTCACCCTCGAATCTGAACCGCAGTCAAAGCGCCGAAAAGTGGCCGTAGAACACAGCCAGTTAGACAGCAAGACAGCAGCTTGATCTCTTCATTTCAGTGATGCCTAATAAAATTAAAATTTAAGTTCCAGATGTGATTCGGCTTTTCTTTTGTGTTTGGATACGATCCATGCAAGGTCGTGATCGCTTCGCTTTTATATTTTGACGAAGGAGTCAAAAATTCCATTAATGATAAGATGTGGTTTGTAATGATTCACTGGTAGTGGTCGAAGAATTGTTATGCATTTGTTTGCAATGCCTGTTTGCCTCATAAGAGAAAGCTGATTGCAAGTTCCTGTCATTGAGATTAGCCCAAAGTGGTAGGCGTGTTCTCTGGAGAGTGTGATACTTATTTCGCACTTAAAAAGTTGTATAAAATTTAAAGTGAAGGTTATATCTGTTTGAATTGAACTAGTTTCGTCCTGTCGTCTGCTGAATTGATCAGTAGGTCAATTAGAGCTCATCAATTGACTTTTGAAAGTAACAAACAAGAATTTTCATGAGTTGTATTTTGGAATAGAAACTTGCTGTTCATGAATGTGAGCTTTCATAGTCATAGAAATACATGGCTGAAAAGCGTAAAAGTTACCTTTTACTGAACGTATGGCAATGAGTAGCGTGAGTTTTGCCTCATTTTATCACACCAGTATCTCGCCAGTGCGAGCTTTTTCGGTGAAGGTCTTGACGCCTACTAAGGTGTATTATTTTTCAAGAAAGTTAGTATCACTTGAACCGGCTGCATCCTGTGTTATAGCGTATGAAGTTTTTCCAATCGCCGACACGGCTGATAGTGGCCTGAGTTAGTAAATACTGTATTAAATTATGTCGGTTCATATTTATCATGTTCATGTTAAGGTTTGCGATTTAACCTTCGTGCCATGTCTTGCCAATAGGAAGTAACTCAAGTATGATGTATTAAAAAGCCATCTGTTTCTTTGCACATCATTGAGCAAGAACAGCACATTTACTCGACTATTCTGTGACTGGCCATATCATTTGCCACGCTTTTTGTCCTCCTGATATAATAGCTCGAGATCTTGCTCTGACTCTATTATCTTCTGTATGACACGACCACCGTCATTAGTTGTGACTACTTGACGGGAAGACTGCTAGGCAAGAAGGTTGCCATCATATCTTCTAACAAACATCTTCATTGTTGTCTTGAGTTGCAGGCTACTGAATGTTCGCTGCATAAACCAGAACTGTTTCACAGGTCAACGGCGCGATTAGCACTTCATTTGGCGAGTTAATTTCCCAGCTACCTCGTGATCGGAATGGAATTGCTAGCACTGTCAGTGAACAGATGCGTCTACACTGTTACATCATTTTACCCTGACGACGACGTCACTGCGATCGTAATTAATTATTAATTGTTATAATTTTATGTATTAATAATTTTGCGTTTTCTTTATAGCTTGTTCCTGCCAGCCCTGGATCGAAAACAAGTTTTGAATTGAATCAGTATGAGTAGTAGTGATCATATTTGTTTGTAATTAGCGCGTTGGTTCTAACAGTGATGCGAGATGCGATTGGCGCGTCAGATCCTCAAATACCATGGAGTCATATCCTGTTTAAATTGTATGTAGGAAACCAGGAGCAACTTGGTGGGTTATAGCGCCTGAAATCTGGTCTTGGAGGAGTTATGAGTTTGTCAGGGAAGGAAGAGAAATAATCATTATTCAAGCAAGCGATGAACTGTTTTCTCCCTCAGTTCTTAGTTGGGTATTATTGCCTCTAAGACATCAATTAATTAGACAAAAATACGCTAAGTTTCTCTTTTAGACTACCACCAGGTGTAGGTTAAGGCGGTTTTTGGTTGTCTGCACCGGCCTATCGTAAGGCGAGCTTTCGGCCCGCACTCTCGTCATAGCGCAGAATAGTTTGTTAACGACAGACACAGTTGCCTTCATCTAATGTACACAGAGTCGTTGAACTGTGTTTATGTTGTGTTTCAGTATTGGAAACAGCGTGAAACGGTTTATTTATACACATCGCAAACAGTTTTGTCAGTCGAATAATAGACCTGTGTCAGTGGTGTCAGTTGCATCCGTTGGCTTCGGAAGCCCGTTTTGTTTTTGTTGCCAGAACACTACGGGGGCTTTTGATTATGACCAGCAAGGCGCGAATGAAGTACTCAGTTTTTGGTTCTTGAACAAACTGCGCTAATGTTTTCTGAAACTCATGTCTTCTGTATATTCACAATTTCGTGGTTTTAGGCGACAACGAAACGGTAGGCTTTTGGCAGTTCTAGTAAAGGTTGCCAACCATCTGTTTCGTCATGCCTAGAACCTTTGAAGTTCCAGTTTATTAAATTGTACTATTGTCAGACCCCATCCAGTTGAAATTCAGGCATGCTTTTAAATTGTTTGCGAACATGTACTCCAAATCTAAGGGCCTGTTCTTCAAACAAGCTGAACATGATAGCCTAATTGATTATAGAATCTCGAACTTTTGCCATAGAAGGCAAACGATCAAACAGTTTTGCTTCATGTTGTAATCTCAACGTATTGAGGATATTGATTGTGTTATGGTAGTCATAATGGCTAACAAAGCTCGGTTTTGTATAGAACAACATAGAATGTTGTTTTTTACGGATTGCGTTAGGCGGAACCCAGTAATTATCGTTCACAGGTAATGGAAGGTACAGTAAGAAGTTTGTCGTTATCTTCCCGCAACAGAAAGATACCGCAACAGATACTGCGTAAATTTTGTTTTAATGATCATAACCGAGTTTGTAGTATGGAATTCAGAGGTCGAAATGATCAGTTTTTATATGCCCCGGAATCGACCTGCTGATAAACGTCTTCTAATTGACTATAGATTATTGTCTGATCAGGTTTCTTCGAATTTTTCCAAAATTTTCTTAGTTTGCATTGGCTTATCAACTGAGAACTTGACTAAGAAAAAAGTTTGCTTGCAATGTACGAAATGCAAAGTTACAGAGTTCCAAGGTACCTGAGTTTTTCTGCAAGTTATGAATATGCAACGGTGCTAGTTAATATCTGTTCTTTAAAGAAAGGTATAGTATATGTAGGCAAATTTATATTTTGCATTTATTATAGGGTTTACCTCCAATGGCTGAAGGGGCACACCATCATACGCCATACTTTGCCTCGCTTTTTTCCGGAGCTTGCGCTGGTCTCCTTGTCGATATAACTTTGTTTCCGTTGGATACAGTCAAGACTCGGCTTCAGTCGGCATCAGGCTTTCGGAAGTCCGGCGGCATAACTCGACTGTATTCAGGTATCCCGTCGGTGGCAATTGGCTCTGCCCCCAGCGCTGCGCTTTTCTTTATTGCATACAACGCTAGTAAAGAACTGTTGTCTACGAAGATCTCTAACCCGATGGTCGCTGAAATGATCGCCTCGTCGATTGGCGAAACGATCGCATGTTTTGTTCGAGTACCAACAGAGGTGCTGAAGCAGCGCACGCAGGCCAGGCACAGTCGTAACGTTCGAAACGCGTTGCGCACCTTGCTGCAGGTCGACGGCGCCAGTGGACTCTACCGCGGCTTTGGAATCACCCTTTGTCGCGAAATCCCTTTTTCGGCTATTCAGTTTCCGTTGTGGGAGCAGCTAAAACGATGGTGGACTTGTTATCAGGATCGTCCAACTTCCATTTGGCAAAGCGCCGCTTGCGGATCCATTGCCGGAGGGATTGCTGCAGGTATGACTCCAATACTTTGAAACAGAGTGCTTTGCATAACTTCATT
>UZAM01007107.1:144-14301 GCA_900618415.1 Soboliphyme baturini
GACATTTTCAACTTACAAATTCATAAGTTGAGGAGAATCTGTATAGGCTGATCCAAAATCATGCGAACAACTTTTCACCTTAACAACGATTACTATTGTACTAGCTACTCGCCATACGGCGTATTCCCCGGTTGCGAAGAGGAAACAGCCTCCATTTAAAGAGGCTAGCTCCAACAAATAAACAGTCGCGGAGAGGCAGTGATGAGATCACCAGGGTTTGGCCCGATTTGAGCTGGACCAAATTCGATTCACAGAGAAGAATCATAGCGCCCAACGTTAGTCTCATGCAGAATCGAAAGTGTCAGGTTCCTGTACAGAAAATGGCTGCCGGTGTCACAGATGCCTTGCGGTTAGACGTCGGTTCGTTAAAGGCTAGAAATAACAACTTCTACAAAATACCGGACGGAAATGGTTGGCCCGTCTGTACAAAATGCACACAATGCACCAGTCTGCACAGGCCACTGTCAGCTCTACTAGCGGATCGTAACACTTCGTGCGCAATGACAACACAAATAAATAGACCCCAATATCCTGCAAGTCTGCCGACGGTGATGGTTCTGTATTCTACTGACCCGAGACTGGTAAGAATCCCAGAAGAAAACCTCTACACGGTAAACGAACCCGGATTTCCCTCCGAGTTTGCGCTTACAACTGTAAAACACTAACGAGAGAAGAAACGTTGAAACAGCTAACGGAGGAAATTTCAGAGATGACCTGTGATATCCTTGGCCTACACGAAACACGACGGCGGAAGGAAGTGATTGGCATGTGAAAAAACAGTAGTTCGATTTGGCTAAGAGGAGAAGAGGACTCAATAAACGCAGGAGGAATCGGAATTGTAGTCAGCAGAAACTTGTTCCTCAACTTCATCATCCGCCATTTGAAGTCACGAGCTATGTCCATGCTGCGCCTCCAACTCGAAAAGGATAGGATCTTAAAGATTGTCTAAACCTGTTCTCCGACGGCAGAAAGTTGAAAAATTATGTCCTGAACTGGAACAGGCATTGATACCAAAGTTCACGTCATGGAACACTTCATCGGCAAATGTCTGTGGAGGAAGGAATGGTAACACATTTTTTGGTAGGTGTCGCACATGAAGTGAAATGAGCTAGGTGATTGACTGGCGGCCATGGCAGAAGTGAAATACCAATAAATTTTTAATTCCTGGTTCAAGGAAGTCCTCATCGGAAAGAGGTGGAAAGAAACCACGCCCAATATGGCGGTGAAGAACGAGATCGACTTCATCCTGTTCGATAGACGCCGGTTTATCCGAAGGACAGCAATGATGCCATCATTCTACACCAGCACAAACCGATGCCGATGAGGCTAACTTTCGAAAAGAAGATCGCGAGGATGGTACTGCCGACGGCAAGTTACAGACAATGGCCGATGACATTCGACGAGGCGGTGCTCTAAACGCGCATTTCCAGCGAAACCTGGAGTCTGAGAGGCAACTGTGACCATGCCCAAGAGGAGTGCGCATTTGCAGCTGAGGTAGTAACGTCGAAAAGAGCGAAAGAAAATACCTCAGAAGAGACAGAGTGGTTGGTGGAGCAGTGGAGGAGGCTGAAGAAATATGGGTCTGACGCAGTGGAATACAAGCAAACTTTAGGAACTCGTGAGACGTAAGTTGAAGAGAGACACTGAGAACTTCCGATTACAAAATTTACGGCAAACATCCTAAGACCACGGAAGCCTCAGACGTTGCAAGAGAGAGTTAACCGTTCATTGTTCGATTATTACGGAGTTTAAGAATGGGAATTGTGCACTTAACTCTGACAGAGCTGCGATACGGTTTGCCTGAAAGAGCTTTTATATCCCCCCCTTTTCTGTGTTAAAGTCACGCGCATCCCCCACCAACACTGATATAACAGCCAGATGTAAATACAATCCCGGTCCTTATAACCGAAATTTGGCATGGAGCAATGCAGATGAAAAGAAGAAGAGCCACAGGGAAAAACGGTCTGGCAATTCCAGTGATCAGAGTGGATGATATAACGCTAAGGAGGACTCTAACTGAAAGTACCAGTTGAAATCTCGAAGCGAAAGTGGTTCCACTAAACCGAGAGGAGCCAAAATACTCATGCTGTTAAGAAGTGCGACAAGAAAGATGTGAAGAACTCTCGCCCAATCCACGTGCCCTCACAAGTCTAAAAGCGGATCAGTAATACTATCACAAACTGATCACTGTCTGCTTTCTACGACATCT
This sequence comes from Soboliphyme baturini, assembly GCA_900618415.1. Classification (NCBI taxonomy): domain Eukaryota; kingdom Metazoa; phylum Nematoda; class Enoplea; order Dioctophymatida; family Soboliphymatidae; genus Soboliphyme; species Soboliphyme baturini. The sequence continues at coordinate 2,354 of UZAM01007107.1, forward strand.
GCAGTGACTGACTAATGGACAGTCAAAGCATCTTCAGTATTCAGAGTTTCATCACAGACACAAGAGGAAGAATTGACTTGTGACCGAAACGTTGTGAAGAAATTAGTGTCAGACAACTACAGTAACGCTGACAGTCAACTTAAAACTCAAAATGATCCGAGAACAAAACAAAGAATATCATAATAAAACAGAGCTTTCAATACAGTAAAAGCAATTGCAGTCGGTAAAGGAAGATACCAGTTTACCATAACTAGCTGCAGAGCCATAAAGTTATTTTTGTTGCTTATCCTAGAAGAATCGACAGCGAAAATGCATCAGTTTGTGCGTTTTTCCCTCCTTCCACCTGAAAAGATGGGCATTTTGACAATCGAAACTATTTTACAGTTTGCTATGTTCTGACATGGTTCCAACTTATAATAAATTTCTGTTTCTTTAATAAATGAGTGTCATACGTCATCTTCAGTTTAAGCAAAAGGTAAGTTAGCAGGGATTTCCAAAATCTTAACCACCTGATTCACTAAGGATTTAAATTTCTCAACTTTCTGATATCATGCATCAAGAATCGTTCGGCGAGATGTGTTGCAGTTGCCTAACAAAAAACTTAAATTTTCAGTCCTATTCCACAGGGCTGGACTTCGCAGCGAACTTTGCACACTTCTTCTGAATTTAATTGTGACGGTGCAGTACTCCAGTCCTGATACGTAAACAGAACATCCTTCTTCTCGAGAAATTTTCTGCAGAGGCATGAGAGGATCTCTGAATTCCTTGGTACCGTAGTCTCATCGCTAGCCAATCGTCGTTGGTTGTTACGGCTGCCTTTATCACTGGCTTAGCCGGCTCCAATGACATATCGGACTGTTGCTGTCCACCTTTGTCGATCAGGCGAGCCAAGTTCAACTACCTCCTCTTCCATCGTTTGTGCCAGAGAGGACTTTGGTGTCAATTCTGACAGCGTTCCACAATGTAATGACCTGTGCGTCTCTTCTCCGGTGCCACCTATGGATCAGGGGGGAAGAGGGAGGGCGTTCAGTGTACTGAAAGTGATTCTATAAGACAGAAATTCCCGGCACATGCCCAAACCGATTCTGTCGTTGTTTTACGGGAAAGCAGAGAGCTGGATAATCCGGCATCTGGCGCGGGTTATTCCGGTGGATATATGGTCGACAAATCATACCCACGAGATTATTAATAAAGGCCAGTGATTGAAGGATACGAGTTCTCTCACGTCTCTAGCGCTAAGGACTCACATACATAAAGGAGGATGAGCGGGATTGAGGCACCGCAAACTCGGAATTTGATTTTCCGTCTTTTTTGCAGTGTCTTGCAGAGCCGGAACGGCCCTCTTCCGCTGTTATAGTGAGTGGGTTCATTAGAAGTGTTTCAAAGACAGACGACCCAGAAGAAGCAAAGGCTCTTCTATAATTTGCTCTTTCATACAATAAGAAATGTCTAATTGTGGACCGCTTTCCACTATGATGGAGCCAAGAACGAATTAAAGACAAGCATAATTAACTAAATTAAGTAATATGGCATAAGCAAACCTCAGATGTCATTATATTCATTAAGTTTTTATATGACTTTTGCAACACTGCGTCTTTTTGCAGAGGGACGTTCTGCGAATAGAAGTAAGATTTTAACGACTACTTCAACCGTCTTACTAATGATTGATGAGAAAATTACATCAGTGATTTTTCGTCCAATTGCCGCGAAACAGGTTCTACCGGCTTGCGAGTGATCCGTTGACCTTAACGTCGAGATCCGCTGGATGAGGGTACAAATTGCTGTGTCACGGGGTTTGATAATGTTGCGAGTTACGTTAAAGTTTTTCTTCAAAAATTGACTGATTCCGTTTCATATGATTGAAATGTACACCAGAGTGGGTAACGTACAGTACGGCAGACCTGGGAGTGCATTTTAAACAAATCCGTCAAATCGAAGGATACTCAAATACGAAAATCTCGAAGCATCAGATGTCAACCATCTGCATTTACTCGGTAAGTAGAAAGAACGCTCATATCATACCTTCAAACTCTGAGCAGGAAGTGACAGACTCTGCTCAGTCACAAAACGCGGTGTCGTTCGTCACGTGCGCAATAAACTTCCAACACGGGATAGACATTCATTAAAACATTTGTTTATTAATTAGAATGTATAGTGTTAATAAGACTGTCAAAACAACAAAATCGATCAACTGTTTCTGTCGAGGTAGAGGTCACGATTACAACGGTTAGAGCATGTTCGTGAACTCACTGCAGAGGATGAGAGCGTTATTTCTCATTCCACCGACTGACACAAGACTGCGAGGAAAGTTCAGAATAATTTGAAACAGGCACGCCCATGAATTTTGCCCAAAGTCCGTATTTCCACCTGGTCAGTGGCACGAGACCATGAAAATTGGCTTCATTGTCTGATGGCTGAAAGAAAGTTCAAGTAGAATCCCAAACTGACTTGTTGTTCCAATTTTCACTCATATTTTACGATTTATGCACTGTGCTGGTGTTTATTTAGACAATTGTCGTGTGGGCCAGGGCGAATTGCTGCCGTAGAGAGCACACATCAGGCAACGCGATGTCGCGTGAGTTCTGGAAACAGCTTCGCACCTGTTGCTCACAGGTCAGCGACCAACAACCTGTGTCTCAAGTGAAGCAACTCGCTGCCGCGAGTTCCATGATCCAGGGGAATTTGCAGCTAATAAAAAAAAATTTGCGGTGTCCTTGCGGGTTTGAACTCGTCACCTCGAAAGTGCAAAGAACCTGCAAGTAACTGAAACAGTAGCCTCGCTACTCACCCAAACCTTTGTCGAAATTGATCCATCAAAGAAACGCGATGATGCAACGCCATTATGTTGTCTGTCTTCTGAAAGGCACTAACGATAAGTTGCATGCAAGAACAAAGGGGACTTGCGCAGTACGCAAATGATGATTGAATGTATTCAGGAAATGGAACGAAAGTAACGTTTTGTAACGCTTGAGTGATGAAGACCTGCAAAATCTGGTACTATAACGTAGTGCAGTGATTCGCATTTTTGTCATGACAGCAAGAGAGTTACATTGTGGTGTGTAACGTACAAGAACAGTCACGCCATGGAATTAATAAACGAAGATTGACTGTCCTGGATGATTCCTTTGCGTCACCTGTTGCTACTTTCAAGCAACTATTTTTGGCAGTAGTCAACAATGAAAGTTTTTATAGGACTTACGAGTAATATCATAGTAATATCAAAACAGTTATATATTTTAAAAGTGCTACGTGGAAGAAAGCCAAAAACATTTCAATGACACCTATTAAACATTATGACAATTAGGTCTTAATCTATCAGAATTGCAATTAACCGATCATCAGTTGAAGACAGCTTTAAGCTCCGTATGAAACCTAATCCCATCCGTATGTCCAGGTTATCTTGTGTTCGTATGAACTGAATTATTAATTTCTCTTCATGTAACCAGTCAGTTGGAATTTCTTGTATTGCTTAGTGTGAAATTGAAAGCTACTGCAGGACAGCTCCTGCAAATTTGTGTACTTTTGCTATGCCACCATTTATTCTGCAGAGCGGACATTCCGCGTTGAAATGTTTCAGGATGTGACTATGCGCTCCACATACGCATTGAGGCGAATCTCAGAATTTCTATTTGTGTACATAGCACGCAAGTCACCTTACGCCTCTAATAAAGAATCATATCTTCAGTGATGCGTTTAGGAGGATTGGAAATATTTTTATGTGGGAAACTCCCCTGTGCCTAAAACGGACGATTTCCGATCAGAGCAAACCTAGGATGTGAAATGAAGGATTCTAACCCTGAAAACTGTTCATAAACTACAGAATGCAACTCGGCATGGAATGGCATGCGTTTGGAATCACCACGACATTTGAAAACTAACGAATCGATAGGAGGACAAGCTGGAGTCTACGATGCACAGGTGAAAAGTTAAAACGGCAATGGACAGGAAAAAGTTGCCAGAAGAATCGACTATCGCTGGACCCAGCATATAGTGGACTGAATTCCAAGAAGGAGCAAGTAATTCGTAGCAACACCTGCAGTTCTATCGGAGGCTGAGCCAAATCAATCAGTCAATCAAGTTTATTCACATAAATAATAATTACTTTCGGCACTAAAAGGTTTTATCTCAATTTAAAACATAAATGGCATGATAAAGAAAAACAGTGACAATTATGACAGGCTGATTTAGTCATTGTTTTCGCCGATGCCAATTCTGCTGATGCAGAAGGTCATCATCGTCGCTCTTCTGAGTTACTAGTAGTCGTCACTCAGTAAGCCAGCAGAAATCATGGAGCTGGAGTGAATAAGGGATGACGCAAGGCACCTGAAGACAAAATAGACGGACTCAGTCTTTAAATGAGCAGATCGATGATCCCATCAGTCGAAGGAGATAATGCATACCATTTGCATACTTTCAAGAATTCTGAGAAAACGTAATCCGACTCATTCAACAAGTCGTGCAGCAAGATTCCCAAGTGTCTTCCAGTGTTGCTGTTCCGTCCATGATGACAAGGTGATGAGCTATGCAGAGTAGGTTATTGAACCTCTTCCTGCTCATTTGATAGGTCAGCCGGGCATCTTACAAGTGGTTAAATATTAAACCTTTGTTTTTATCAGCAGCTCGACTGCGTTTAATACGTCTTGAATTTTACACGAAGTAGATTCAATTTTGACGGCTCATATAGGAACCATTTCATCTTCATATTTGACATATAAGACTTGACTGATAGTAATAAGCGAATCAGATACATATTGAGGAGCACTGGCAATAGAACGGAACCCTGCTGGATGCCTAAGTTGCTGTAAGCAGTCATTGAGTGATGTTTCCCTACAGCAACATACTAATGCCGGTTTGAGAAATAGTTTGCCAGCAACTGGAGTAAGCTATTGGCAACGAAGAAACTTTGCAAATGGTTCAGAATCGCCCTCACGTACGACATCAAAGCTGAGGAGATGCCTAAGGAGACTGTCCTAGCAATAGTGACTCTAAAATCAAGCACCGACATGAGTAACTCGGTAAAAGAGACCATGGAGTCTAAGGCGGAACGGCCGTATGTAAATGCAAATTGCCAATTGTCTTTCACACCCTCGAACTGTTTCCGAAGGACTGGCTGAATGAAGGTCTCGAGCAATTTAAGAAGAACGGAAATCACAGCGATCGGTCGATAGGCTTCCGGATTAGACTTTGCTAATAATGGGTACTGGAATTATTCTAGCGGTTCGCCAACAATCAGCAATGACTCCCTCACATAGAAGAACGTTGTGGAAAACATCGTTGAGCTCCACCATGCAGAGAAATAAAACCTTAGTCATAGCTTTAGCACGATACTATGGAGGGAGTGAAGCGCGGTATGGCTACCGAGGAAGCAGAATCGATGCTAAGCATGTAGTTATTAAGCGTATCGAGGTCGAGATCTCCAGACGGTGGCTTGCAAACTGATTTGTAAATACTGTGCCGGCTAATGATGTCTAAAGCTCTGCTCCTTTTGATTCTTCTGTTGGAACAAGTCCTTGTAGTGAGGTTCATGGAGGCTATGAAGTTCCTGACGAATTATCGTTCGAAGGAGTTTGCATATGGTTAGGTTACCATGTTTGTAGGTTTTTCCTCAAAGGTGACAAAGGCGTTTAATTGCGGGAATGGTGAAGAATTTTCGGCTGACCAGTACTTCTGTGAAATTCTGGTAGTAGTTTCGCTTTCAACTTTGATGTAAGAGCTTGCCGTTTTTACCCACCAATTCAGAGAAGCGCCCTCGATGACTGGCCAGCCAGTAGATGCAAAAATAGCTTGCATTTATTGGGACGCAGAGAGGTGGAACAAACACGGACAAAAGTGGAGAATTTTTGGGGGTGGAGCAGTGGTGGCCCAGTTTGCGTTAAAGAAGTTAATTGGGTTAATATGGATAATAATCACTGAAAACATGATTATATTTCAAAGACTTCGAGAAACTTTCATTCAGCAGTAAATCAATAATGGCTGATGATGGATCTTCAGTAACAGATCGAAATCACTTTGAATGGTAGTAGGGTCCTGGATCAGTTCTCTATTACTAACTGTTGTCGTGTTCGTCACAATCGCCTGCGGTGGATATACCTGGCTTTGTAAACACGGATATAAACACCACATGATGGCCTTTATTATATTCCAGCTACTTAGCATAATCATTTATGCGAACTCTGTCGTTCAGGCGCTGTCTACAGGTGGTTGAGATGAACACAACGATGTCGACTTAAAAACAGCACAGTAACGCAAATCTGTTCGTTTCACCAACTTACTTGCCCTCTTTGAACCTGGGAATCGAGTTCATGTCTGGAACAAAGCAATCTGATCACTGTGTTAGCGTATTTTGTTCCTAAGTGGCAACAACAATTTCGCACATTTTTGTGAGCTGCACCAAAAGTGCTTCGATGAAGATATCGAATCCACCCATGCAGCCGTGCCGCATTTGGGCCACCTGTCATTTCTCCTGTCGATAGGCCACGCGACAGAACACCAAGTGTTGAGGCGACTTCAACCAAGCCGTACTATCGTGTTGTTTACGGATATGTCAATTACAGACGATGGCTTAGGTAACTGCTTTGCACTATAAGCTTGGTTGCATCGAATCTTGACCATTGAAAACGAACGAACCCAGGGCTATGATTACTGATGGGGCATTGCCGAAATTAGTCGTACATATTGGAAGGAAACTTCCTCTGTAGAGCAGTTCACATGAATCAGCTGCATGAGTTAGTCTTGGAATAATCGACTTGGTTTTTCCCGCCTTCAATTACACAAGCTGTATTTCTTTGAGGCGTTTTTTAAAAGTCACCTGAAGCCCGCCGTAGCAGCCGTCTACGGTGAACGCATATGTTTCCATGTCCAATGACAAAACAGGTGCTTCTTTTCCAGCCACCGTCGCTTTCTTTGTGCGCTAAACTTCGTGCCCTATTTTTCGAACAAAGCATTCAATAGTTCCGCTGAAGTCATCCAGCTCCATTGCACATTAAGTGCCCCATTTTTGATGTGTTTAGCCCGGCGATACACCTATAGGAAACTATGATCGTCTGGAACGGCTTCTGTCTATTCAATAAATGTTATTCTGATGCCGTGTTCGTTTGTGTTCAGGTGGTTCGCTAGCCTCGGAGTCCAATGGCCAGTCGTTGTGCGTTGATGGTTCTCACCACCATGCTCCTGCTGACATTCGCGACACCTGGCGACACCGTGCTGACGGCAGGATGCCACTGGGTCGATCACCAAGAATGCAATGACATGTGCCTGATCGATAGCTTCTGGTACGGCACCTGCACGTCTTGGGACGGAGTACAGCTAAGTTGCCGGTGCTACCCGTACCGTAGTCCATTGAACGGCAGCATTTGCTCGCAACTCTTTCACAAGGGCTGTCAAAAGGAGTGCGTCGAGAAGGGCCGTCGAGGAGGTTACTGCTACCCTCAATTGGCAACCGAAACCTCAATCGAGCCGAATTGCGCCTGCATTGAGTGAACTATGACATCGTCAATCCGCAGCCCATTTCCACGCGTTACAGTAAGCCACGGGTAAAGCAGATTACTTTTACCTGACAAACTATTCACCAAGCGATGACAGTAATACTTCGACTGTAAAGTACTGGAACGAAACTTTACTACTGCTATGTTTGCATAGACTTGTACAGAAGGAATCGGAAAACGAAACTGTGCGTTGAATGCCTTGGTATGATTTATCGATATTTGCTGGCATCAGATTTAACGCGTTCGTTGCTTCCACGACTGTTTATACCCAACGCAACTTTAAATTGTTTTTTAAAGCGGTCAAGGTCGCCTGGTGATCTGCAATCAACATTTGATGCGCCCGTAAGTGGAAAATACCGGTTTCACTGAAGCCATGCATCCAACTGAAACTGCTGTTTTATTGCAGTAAACTTTTACCGAGACATGTGTCGTAGAAGGTTTCATAAGTTTGCAGTTAAGCAAAGCCTTCTGGTCTTTGAGACTGCTGCATGGTTTCTTTGAACATTGCATAGATGTTACCCTTATGTAAGATTTTCGAAAAACATTGATCTTGTCTCTCTGCTCTAGCGACTGAGTTTGAATTTGATTGTGGTCAGGTTGCGTGGTTAGATGTGTTTGCTGGTGTCTCCATGACCTTCATCGCCAAGATCTTCAATGGGTTTACTCCGCATGCATGCGCTGCCGAATATAATCCTAAAGTTTAGGTTCATGCTTGAACCTTCTTCACGCGGACATAATATATAAACAATATAGAAAAGCAATGTTGCCTTTACTTTGCATTCATTTAAACATCTGACTTGTCTTTGCTGTGAGCGCCCTGGGAACGCCACTCGATGCTCCTTTAGTCTTCTCTTCACTTGAGCGTTTTCTGGGAAATGGCCGTTTGGCAGTTTATTTAGGGTGTCAACCCTCGTGACCTACTGCCAGTACCTCCTCAACCGTCATTCAGTTTGAGATGCGGAGCACTATGTGAAGTGCACAGATATCATTAACCGGTGGCAAGCAACCATCGTCTCAATCTACTGGAGGGGGCTACTATACCGCTTCCAATCTTTGTCCCAACAGGAGTATTAATACATACCCTTGTTATATTAAGTCTTGTGAAGACTGAGCGAACAATTCCGAAACATATGGCTTCTGCCAAATACATGCTGTGTGTTGAGTAAGCCCTTTGAAGATGAAGAACTTCGCATTGACATAGAGAATTCCAGTAATTCAAGTAAGGCCCAATAGATTCCACCGTCAATATGATCAGTACGTTTCTTCTAAAAGAAAAATTTCAATTTAATAATTTTAATTCAGGAAAAATAAACATCCAAATTTTTCATATACTTCCACCATAAAATTAACCGCCTGCATTGTACGGACCATTCTTCTCTCCTTCACTGGTAAATATTTCGTAAAAGCTAAAATAACGTCCGTAAGGCCATGCTCTTTATTTCATCCAGTCAGATAATTTTAATGTCCTTTCCGAATGTTACTAAACAAGTAACTGAGCGGAAAAAATGCCAGGCAAAATAGAAGTGGCGCGATTGAATCTCCCTGGAAGATTCTTGGCTTGATCTCCACTAATCCAAGAGAATTTTTGCTACTTTGCAGCACTGTTCGCCACTGTTCCATCGTTGCGTTGAAGAAATTTATTAGGCCATTGTTGAAGTTGCAGAGTTTCAGATATTGCACGATCCAGCTACATGGAACTGGATCAAACGATTTCATGGAGTCAACCCGGCCTATGGCCATATTAGTCTTTGTAATCTTACCGTCTTGATGTAGCGTCTTGATCAGGAGAGACTGTTCCTTAGATCTCTTTTATTTCGTCATTCGTCTCAAATCCTTTCTGCTCAGGAAATATGATGCTGTTTAGCTGCACCAGCAACTTTAGACCAGGTCGTTGGAAGGCACGCGATCCCATGTGATTAATCTCGTTGCCATAATCTTGTTCTTCTCTTTCAAGGCTAGCGTGTCACTCCTTCCAAAAACAAAGAAGGTTGCTCTTCCTCGAGGCACATTCTGCCAAAATATTGCCATGCTGCCATAAGTGCAAATTCGTTGGTGGTTTAAGTCAGAATTCTTGCGCATGATCCGGGTCTGATACTGTCTGGTTTTTCAGCTTTCTAAGCGAATTGCACATATTCCATTCGATCACTGTGACAACCTTTGTTCAGAGATCCCGTTTGCATTATTTCGCATTTCCTTCACACATCCAATTTCTTTGTTGTGAACTTTGTCACTGTTCCATATCCCTCTTCAAGACTGAAGGAATTCATTTGCGTAAGCAGATAGGATTTCTTCATTCATTGCCGGGTTGTTTTTTTGCCGCAGGCCTTCTATTGAAGTTTAGCACTTCAAACAAATATCCTGTTCGTTTTGTACCGCTTGAGTCTGTTCTTGCATGCTTGAAACTTTGCTGTCACAACTAACAGCCTCTCTGAATGCATCTACGACTGCTTGTCTGGTCCACTGTTCTGCTTTTGTATTATATTTTTTCAAAGGAATCCTTCCTCTCTGTTCTTTGTTTTTCTTAACCAAGCTGGCTCTTCTCCAGTAAGATTCTTTTTTCAAACTTAACGCAACGCTGAACTCCTGCGTCATCACAAGAACCGTCGCATATATCATATCATTGACTGATTCAAAATCACCAGTTAGCATGGTATTCAGGAAACTGTTTGCGTGACTGATATGATCATGCAGCTCCTCTTTTTGCCTCTGTCATGAGGGATACGTCGAGTAGGTTTTGCAAGTCATTCAAACTCACGACGAACTTCCTGCCTAGACGACTTTTCATTGTCATTCAGCTGATTGACTCCTGTTACGCCAGCCATTTCGATCTCTGGTCTCGTAAATTTGTTCAAGGTGATTCACTTATATACTGAGTTGGTTGATCATCGTGCTTTAAAGTCGTTGTTGAGCGCTCCTCTGATTTAATCAGCTCCAATTCTGCTAGCAGCATGTTCTTCTCAGCGAGCCGCTTTTGTTCCGCTAAACGTTGCTAGCTTGCATAATGGAGGGTCTGGACCTACCTCCTTCCTTTCAGTGTTTTTTTGATCATATCTGCCCTGCTTCACTGCAATGTAATAGCACCTCGTTGCAACCTTGTTTCCTCCCTTCTACCACTGCTTGGACACTTGTCGCCACTTTGTCACCCCCCCCTCCCTGGAGGCACAGAAGGACGTTAAACAGGCATGTTCGCTCATTTGTTACAGAATACCTCAGTTCCCCTTGTTTATCCGACGGGCAAAAGGAGCATTTTGATTGTGAGTGTGGTACGCTATACTGGAAGATGGTTGATCACACACAGTCTGTCCTCTCGCATCAAACCTGCCTTGCATGAATGACTCTACCACAGGCAAGTGCGTAACTGGGCATTGCTTTCGGGATCATTGAGGCACATAAAAACTACTGTCACCTTACGGCTGAGATCTCGGCAGGGCAAAATTTCAAATGTACGTAGGAAGAATGCTTTGAAAATGATGTAATTGAAAAGGTAGAGCATGATTAGATATTAGTTGACATGAAACAACAAATATTAAAGAATAACTGTTATGCTTATGGGCATTGAATGGATTGAAATGAGTGTCGTACTGAATGTGTTTGGGCGAAGCTTTCATTAAAAGTGTGCTAAGGCAAGCTAAATGGACGTTACTTCTATTCGTTATCATCGTCATATCTGACTGTATTAACCACAGCAATGAGTATCAAAAATCGTACCATCTCAACAAAATAAAAATTCCCTCCTTTACCAGCCTCTTGGTTTTGGACTTGTAATATAGTTAGACATTTCATTTATTGTCCTTTAACGTCAAGTTTCGCATATGAATTCCCTCGCAAACCATACCATTTTTATTGCCCTACGTTGTTCAAAAAATTACTCTGGCACTGAGTCCATTTGATTCTAAAGCGGAATCGCTTCAAACAAACTCACATTTAACCTTTTGTTCTCAGCTTTATTGTGTAACCGTTTTTCGACTATGGCATAACATTCAGAAACTATGTTTGTATTTTCACAATTTCATGCAGTTCTAAATATGCTTATTAATCGTTAGTCTAGTTAACTTGTTACAAGCTGCTGATATCATACCGTTATAGAGCATATGAAAGTGGTTCATTAGTCTTTAGTTCACAGTCAGAGTACGTCGCATTTATCAGAAGCTGTACTACGTTCCTTGAAACTTGATTGCAAAAAGATTTGATTAAAGTTGTTTTGATTCCTGTCAGTTTGTTTTATTTTGCACTATATCAACAGTACAGGAACAAAATCTTTCTATCAAACATTACAAACCCGAACACTGCCGTACTGAAGTCATTTGTCTGCTAGCGATGAAGGAACTGCTGCAAACGTTTCCTAATAATGCCGAGACTGTAGCCTAACATTTATAAATCAGTTACAGCATTCATTTTAAGAACAAGCAAAAACCTTTCGTCAGCACAGAAAAACTTCACACAGCTTGATGCAGAGTACAATAA
>UZAM01007111.1:23108-34286 GCA_900618415.1 Soboliphyme baturini
GATATCAACAACTTGCTGTTATGAAAGAAGATAATTTGTGAATTAAGGTATGAAGATGGGCTTTAGTGCCAACGTCACTGGGAAACATGTCATCCAGTACTTTAAAAACATATCTCCAAGACCTCAGGCCTCAATGTATTTTTCAATCATATAGGGTATATTACAGCAAGAGCAAGGGATCCCAATGAGGGCAAAGCATCGTGGATTGTACTGTGCTTAGTGGTGAAGACATGTAATGAACCTTGCAGAGCCTCCCCAAAAATACAACAGTTATAAACCTCTTGAAGCCTTTAAAATAAATTAGTTTTAGAGAAGGGCACTCTCATTACAAACCGGGGTTGAAAATTCAGGGACCATCGTCCTTATTAATCCTCAACAAAAGCATTATGAAATATTTTCACCATGTTGCGTAACCTCTGACCCGAAATATGATAATAGAACGACTCATGGTAAGACAAAGGGAAATCTAGAAAATGCGTTATGGATATTATTGAAATATGTACCTTCCTTTCGTTGGCAGTGATAAAGATATGAAAGATCCAGTCAAAGAGAGTCTCTCAAACTTAGGTATTCTCTAAATCGTTTGAACGGACGAAGACATATGCAATTTCATTTCACTCTACAGAAAACGGCTATCAACGAGGATGACAAATACAAGAACCAATTACTTCAATCCTTATCTGATATGCCAGAAGCATATCACGCTTTTTCTTATGCAGCTGTGCACAGTCCTTTTGCCTAGATGCATAACAAGAGCTTTATGTTGCTTTGCAACGCTTGAGGGAATGCCTCAATCTTCTTTACCATTTCCTCGTTAGACGATTCTTTCAGGAGGCTACGACTGCGGCGGTAACGACATTAGAGTGGAATAAGTTCATTAGACTCGAATAATTCTTTCCTCTTAGGTCAGTGTGTAGTCTTTATCGATGCCTCTAATAAATTAAATTTTTAAATGGCACAGATACTCAGTCAGTTTTATGACCGCTTCTCTTTTCAGGCCACTGAGGGGGACGCGTCAGACAGTGATCCAAACATTTACGATCTCATGCTAGCATTTGAGCTTCGACAGAACGCATTCGGAGTCGCAAGGAGAGTCCTTCCATACACTTGACTCAAGTTATTCTTGAAGGTCTCCCGAGTCTTTGGCCGATCGCTTGGACAAGTAGTAACCTTTTCGTCTTCGTTTTGAAAAGCATTCGCAAGACGTACCAAAATCATCGTTCTGAATCTGGAGAAGCAGCAATTGTACACTAAGGCACTCTCAGATATTCGTTCTCCGGAAGACTTTGGGACACGCGAGAGCAGCCATTTGTCTTAGAAGGCCCATTTCATTCACTTGCATCCGGGATCGAAGCTTCCATCCATAGCTCACAACTCGTGACCGTCATGGCCATAGAAAGTACTGGTCCTAATGCTATTCTCGATCCAGAGAATAGAGTACATGATTTAATTGTACTCCTCTTGGTGCACTTGTACTGGTGGCCTAGTATTACGCACTCGCAGATTATGTCAAAAGTATCGTTCTATAAGTCAAAGCTATCTTGCAGGGTATAAGGGCTACTATCGGTTGCCACTGCCATGACTTCTCGGACTATTGTTTTTGAATTTAAGGCCTTGCACCACTGTGGCATGTTTTCCTTTCTGGGATCATAGCCTCTCATCATAACATGATTAGTGAATAGGATTTTGTACGGATCAGCATCTGGACTAGAGCGATTTGGAGCTTAGGTTAACACAATGCTGGTCAGGGTGAGAGTAGTCCATTCGGAAACCAGCCTGTTTTTGAGGATGGTTAAAAAGGTTCTTTTGAAAATGTCAAAAATGTTCATTATTATTAAACCAACTTTTAATTAGCATTGTCACCGCCATCATCGAACTAAAGTAACTGAAGACAAAGTAGTAGCATCGCACCATCTGGCAGACAACTCCACGCATTAGTTTAATTCTGCGGTAAGATATATAAAAGGTAAAAAGTAATCGCAGCGATCTCAGAATCCCTCAATGATATCAGAGCCTCAGCAAGAAGAATGAGCCGTGACCATCAGGATTCATCTACGTTGTCTATGTTTCTATGGACTTTGTGGTAATCCAAAAAGTACTGTAACTTTGTGAGGGATTGATTCGGTGAAATTTCACGAGACGAAGCTTAGTAGAAAACGGACTTATGTTGGTGACGTGTTCAGAATCGAGAGAAAATTACGGGTTTAAAGATCAGTCATCCGGCAACCTCACATGACAATAGATCGATGCGAGACGTCCGACGCAGGTGTCAGTTCGAAGGCCTCGCGGGCTCGACTTTTCTGTGATATTTTTTTACCTTTTTACTTCTCTAATCGATCGAGGAGGAAACGGTGAAGAAATTGCATTCTGATTTGCGTAAAGTTCACTTAACCGCCATTCACTAAGTTCATATTCTGTTTTCAGCAGCTGCGTCGAATGGCCAGGGCAAAATGTGTGCGTGCGTGAGTTAAGAGAATGCAGCAAACTCGTTTTGAATGCGTACCTACGCAATGTTCTGCTAAAGATTCCTTCTCAAATTTGATTATTTCCCTTACACACTATTAATAAGAAGGAATGGAACTTGTTCAATGAGTGAGGTAGCAGTTTTGACGATAAATGAGGTGCAGAGCAGTACTGGGCAACGATAGGCATTTGTGACATAAGATTCGAATATTTCTTGAATTTTTTTCGACAGCTCTCAGAGATCGGCTGTCGCTTTCTTCAAGTTCTGTGTCAGACAATGCTAATGTACCTAAGACTGGCTGGAAAACCATTAGATTACCAAACAAGAACGCTAGTCTCGACCAGGAGCACCTACTACGACTTTTCTCTTGACTACCCGGTGAGCAGTCTGATTGCGGGTCACAACTCATGATCTATCGGCAGTGGCTCTGACATGGTGCTACGCAGTGTTCTCGATGAGTACGATCACCGATCGCTTTCCAAGAGGACGAAACATTATTGATTTTCCTTATGTGGCAAGGCGAGTTGTATAAACTAATAACCTTTGCTTGAATGGTTATATAACATTTTCTTTCACCTTCTCTTTGGCCAAACGACAGAAATCAGGTTTCTTCGAAAGAAGGTTAGGAACGTACCTGGGCTTAGGATATGCTCGATTGTGAACTGCTCGTTTTCCAAATCTGGAAATGACAATTGCGATGAGTTGAACATACGATGAGAAAATATGCCATAAGCGCTCTCTTGACAAGTCACCTGAAAGACGGTCAAGATGCAGATTCACGATTGAGTGGCTCGATTCTAGCGAGGATCACTCGCTCTGCAGCCCCGTAGATTCCAGCTCATGACGCAGTTTCATTTCCAACTATCAGACATTATGCATTTCAACTTCTCTGCCTTTAAGCCTCATTTGCCTCAGTTAGCGATGACAGAGAGTGAACATCAGCAATTTATTGGAGAAATATTCTCATACTGCTTTTCCTACACTGAAAACGGATCGACGACATTAAAAATAAATGAATGAATCACTTCATCAGTGAAAATTTCTGGTCACTTTGTGCCAAACACAAAAAGCTTCAATTTTCCTCACTTTTGGACCATCAATCGTGAGTACAATGATCAATTCCGTTCATTTCGAGTTATACGTCAATCAGTGGCTGCTTGGTCTTTTTTCTTGAAACGTTTCCTCCTCAAGCGTCAGTTGTGCGAATGAACCTAAAGAGACGCCCGTTATTGACTTGCATGATCACCATACGTCATCTTCCTTTCATTTATTTTTAAAACTAATTCTCCTAAAGCTGTCCGATTTCCTGGAACACTAAATTTACGATAAAGCACGGTTTCTCAAGCAATGCATGGGGACGCAATTCAATAGATTTCTCAGGATTATTGATCTATACCAACGTTTTGTTTCTATATGTTCCAGAATTTGAAACGCTGAAACTTGCTCCATTGCCAAAGCAAATCATTTTCCTGTCTTTCTTCTCGCTGGTGATTGTTGAACGCAGTTGGTGTAGGCATTTAAGCTAGAAAGTCGTTTCAAACTACCTCCTGGTAATGAGTGAAGTCTTGCTGAGTTATTCATTTTGCGACCATCTGATTAACATTCAATCTTTGCTTTCAACAGAGCAATTCTTTCGCCGGATGTGAGCCAAACGATGTGAAATGAAATGCGCCGATAGAATTGCATTAATGAATGAACGAAAGCTTAATGCTTGAATGGAATCGTCAAAGAATTACATTTTTCAACAAAAGAAAATAAAAAATAAAATTGATACACATATCACAAAACAGAAGTACATTTTGACGTCTCGAATTAACAGAAAGAATCAATAAGCAAATGAACCACCGGAGAAGCCAGTGAAGAATCCCCTAGCAAACTTAATAAAGACAACCGGATTAAGAATATGTGACACTGGCAAACTTAAACATTGTTGTTTTACGTCAGTGGAACACTAATTTGTAAAACTCTACCTGATGACGGGATTACTGACCTTCGATACAACCTTATTCTGGCAAAATCATTGACACTTGGATGCAGTTGATTAAATTTGTGACAGACATTTTGACAGTCTGTGTGGGGGTGGATGAGTGCCATCCTCCAAGATGTGTTGACCTACGTGAGTACCGTGAGGAATCGCTGAATCAATGACCTGCTTAAGAAGACCATTGTACGAAAGGTAACTTATTCTAGAGACTTGTCTCGCCGGTCGCCTCAGCGCCTTTGAAGTCGCCTGTCAGTTGGCATGGCTGGAAAAATGACTCTTGATGCATATGCACAAAATGGTGCAAATTATCTAATAATGTGAAGGTTTCTCGGCCGCTGTACGTAAAGTGAAGCCCTACAACACCTGTTCACAAGTGAGTGTATGTGTGCTTACAATATGAGGTCAGACGACAACTTAACTCCTAAGTATTTGACAGACTGACGTGAGGTAAGTAGACTGTTATTTCGGATATGATGAGAGATTCACAAATGCTGAATGCTTCGTATTTCGTATCGTGCAGACCCAACTTGCATGCCGAATGGTGTAGAGGTATTAACATTCGCTGCTGATGATCATTATGTATTTCACCAGTCCCCAGTTATCTCATTGATCTTGATATGATAATGTCATCGGTGTACTTAATGCATTTTTGAAGGGGTCCAATAACACAGTTGTTCGTGAAAATATTGAAGACAAGAAGGGAGACGGCTGAAATTGTTCTGCAAGCGACAAGACATGTTCCTGCTAACCAATACCAACTGAAGACAGTGAAGAACGTGGTCAGAAACCTTCGAAAGATGACGGATCGATTGCTAGTGTACCTACTTCCGGAACACTCGGTCTCGTGGAACCGAGGTCGATGAATAGCCACCTCGCTGTTCGTCTGCCTTTAGAAAGTTCCTATTCAACTTGAAGTGTCAGATATGCAATTGCATTTTCGGCACCCTTCTTTAGTTTGTAAGCTATCTGTTGAGGGTCAAGCACACCGATGACGGATCGCTCCGTAATCGGTAGCATAAGGTTTTCCTGACCTTTAACGGGTGCAGAGGTCAGCGCTTTGAGGCGGTAAAGCTTCTACAGAGGTAGAGGAGATAAAGTAAGATAACAACGGGTGAAAGACGTTCTTTACATCACTGGTGACAAACGGATTTCCCTGCGAATCGAGCATTCACGCTTAAGTGAGATGAATTCGTCGAAGCGTGTCAGAGACATAACATCTGCTGCTCTTTCGTTCATTTTCTCACATTCGGAAGGCGCTATGTGAGATGGCACTCGTTTTCCTGCCATTCTCATCATTTAGACAAGTGATCGATCGCACTTTTGATATTTATTCCAGATTTTCTCTTGTGAATTCAGTGCTGAAAGCGGAGGGAAATGAGGTTTATTTCGACGTCGCCATGAGAATATTGCGTAAGCTAGCCGGTTGTCTGTTCGTTGGTTACATTTTTTAAAGCAACGTTAATTTTGTTGATTTATTAACAGTTTGCGAGAAACAGCAATTAAACTACATTCAAGGCGTTTTTCTTACGACTGGTGCACTTTTTTCTGATTTGCAGCAGTCAACAGATTTCTCGCATAGAAAGCGCCTCTTACTTAAATCGTTAGCACAGGCTGTAAAGGATCAAATTAATTTTTACGACATACTTCAATTATAACTTATTATTTTTTGGAGTGAAATGAGGTTTCACGGGTCAATATAACACAACTGAGGCGTGCAACGAAGTTTAAATATTTTTAGCCAGTGTTCGTGAAAGACGACCCAAAGTACGTGAAAGTAGACACGCAAATCCGTGAAACGAGTTGGGTAGATTCAAAGCTACTCGAACTTCCGCATACAGAAACAGCTGGACATTTCTTTGATCCTCTCTAACTTCCTATCCCCATGTACGTTCATGAGTGTTGGACGTTGATTCCGAATATAGGCGGTCGAAATGAGGTTCTTTCGAAGGACTGCTGGCGCGATGAGTTTCCATGGGTTGCGAAACACGGCATCTTCAAATTCCTTACTTGAAAAATCAATCGATCAATCAGCCAATTAAAGAATTGGTCATGTAGGTAGGCGATGAGATTCAAGATGAGAGACAGAAATGAAATATTAATTTTTAATACCACGAATTTCGCATCTGTTGCATTTTGTATTATGTACGAAAACAGGAGTTGGGTTGACAACTGAAGGAGGGGTTTCAAGGACAACTGTAAGCACAGTCTTTTTGAGTCAAGTTCTTTTATGCTGGACTGTGCGTTATGCGAATTAAGTTCCTGAATGGGATATGATATCTCACAAATTTTCTTGATGCAAATGCGAACATTTAGAATTATGCTAACCCATGTTTAAGCTAACCATACGTTTTACCTTTCATTGTTGCCTTAGAAACAATCCAACAGGACTGTAAGCGTTTGGGTTTGTATTAATAAACGTTTAATGGGATGGTGGACCCTTTGAACATTTAAATCTATGAATATAGTTATACAGCGGTTCTGACATGATTTGCAGGTATGTTTCGTTATAATACTACACCTGAGAGCCTAAATGGAGCGGCTCAGAAAAAATTCACTTTCGTTCAGTTCTGCGAAGCCAGCCTGATTGACAGATATATAGAAGTACGTACTTTAACGTTAAAGTCTTACCGTTTGATTACATAGAAGTACGATTTTGGGCGAGTTTGATTTTTAAATACGAATCACTTATTGCGGCATCGAGAAGCAAGGTTATGTCCATTAAAGAATTTCGTGCATAATATGGCAGACTTGAATCCATGTAGAAAGCTATCAAAAATTTAAAGATTTTAACTAGTCACCTCAATAAATGATCAACTGAAACATACACGTAAATCGTTGGCTATCATTGGGTACGACGGGTTCGACGGATGACTAGTACGGTAACCGGAAGTGCGCCGAAAGTTTGCGAAGACGCTGAATCAGACGACACCTTGGAAAAGACGGTAGTCATCCGTGAAGAAGTTATCATTGCTGTCCGTTGTTCAATTAAACCACTAAACCTCGAGTCATAGTTTCAGCGGAAGCAGAAAAACTTGGTCACCCCGTCTCAGGCCTGATTGCCTATTTGATATTGCTCGCTTTCTGCCGACCACAGACAATGAGTCTATTCTGCCCCTTTTCTGGTGCAGACCCTTTCGAGTCATGTTCACGGAAGTGTGGCGTTTCCCGACTTGTCGATCGAAGGCCTCATTTTCGATCTCCATATGAAATGCAGTCGTCGATGAGGAAATAACGACCATTAATCCGTTAATTTGAATTCCCCTGGTCGAAAACTCGAGCGAAACCCCGTCGTTGTGTTTCTAGACTGTGAGCATCGTGCGATGCTTAGCAGCGCTGGGTTTTGCGACCGTTTGGTTAGTTTAATTGACGGGGCAGACGACAGCATCGCACAAATGTCATCCGTAAACGATCTTTAAGCGCGAGAGTTCCATTTTCACTGTGAGTCAGAGGCTGTGAGTCATGACCAAGCACGCACCAACAAAAGGGAAGCCTCAGAGTTGTTTCAGCTTCACGTTGGAATGTGAATCTGCGTTGCACTTCCACTTCCACGATTACGCCCCATGCGTGGTATTCTTGTTTCATGGAGTTTGTGTTATGAAACTGATCCAATCCCATAAATTATTACTGCTTCATTTTAAGGGTCTGTCGACATTTGTTTGCTAATGTGTGATCTCAGAAATTCTAGAAATGAAAATCTGTAACCGTTGAAACGTTAGTTTCCATTATACTTTCGACGATGGGATCAATTTATAGCCCTTTCCCTTCACAGAGCCTTTGATGGACACTTGATCTGCATATCTGTGCCTCGGACAAGAGTGCCCTGTTGTCATCTAAGTTCTCTCTTCAATTTGGTACATTCGGATGTTTCCTTCCCATAGTAGGAAAAAACAAGTGACCTGATCATGTGAGTACAGGGCAACGTCGACGGCTGGAAAAACAGTTGAACTTCAGTGGCTTTTGTTGTTGCTGCTTCTAGATGACACTAGATGAACCTGGCTGATCTTTTCTGAGCAAAAGTAAAACGAACGATCAATAAATCACAGAATTGCTTTATCAGCACTTAGCGCACTACTGTAGTTTAACGAGAAGTCGTGGCAGAGCGCTAGTCATGGAGGCCAATCGTAATAAGTTGGTGCTCAGATTTGTACCAAGCATAGAGTAAGTCTTGAAACTTGATTATTCAAATTGATATTCAAGCATCTTATGAAGCTTTCTGAATAATTACGGCGGAAAGGCCTTTAACAGCAGAGAAGAGACGTCAAGTTACCGTCTTGCAGACAACAAGGTTCTTGGCGAAGCCACACAATGAGCCTGAAAATGCGAGTAAAATCATTTTCTGATTGATCTTAAATCCGTTCAAATAGGATTGTCTTAAGCACGAATGAAAATCATTTCATTCCTTAAGCCAGCTCTTCTTATTTTCATTTTCGTTTTGCTCGTCAAATCTGTTCACCTATTGGATGCTTTGGCAATTCTCGACAAATCGTAAACAGATCAATACCTGGCGATCTGCATGGTCAGCATGACGTTTTGGCTTAGCCATGTCAGAATCAGCTAAATGTGCCGCCATGTCATCCAATGAAGACGCCTCGTGTAACCGAACTCCCCATTGACCCACTTGATAGTTGACTGTTCAGTGTAATAGTCAGCGTAAGGTGCAACCCTGAAAAATAAATCTGCAATGAAACTAGTCGAGTAATGCCATTTATTGCAGCGGAATTGAGGGATGCCCTCTCTGTTCAGACTGGTAACGGTGCTTATGGTTAAGGTTCGGTTATCACACAGAATCTACGCCGGCCTTGACCATATGGCATGTTCAAAGGATGCTGTCTCCTGTTCTTTGCTTAATATCAATCATATGGCAACTTTCGGATTTGCCATACATTTAGTCCGAGTCATCGTCAGTTCAGAATTTATATGGCGTTATGACCAGATTTGGCCATGCGTTTTATGCAGCTGATGGGAACGGTTATTAGTAGACCCTACGTAGATAGGTCGAACGATTCAAGGTTCAGAGTACCAAACTCAACAGATGGTACAACAGTTTATTGCTGGCGCCTTTCGCTACATAAACCGTAGCATCATCAGGATTTGGCTAAGTACACATCACCACCTGAAATATTATTTAATTATTAGTAGATCTTCTGGTTTGTAAACTGACTACCCAAAGCAAATGGCATGGTTTTAAAGGTTTGAAGAGCTCTGTGTTGCTGGTGGATGACTGGTTAGTCATCCGGTTCCAATTTCATAATAGCTCTTCCCGGCTGAGAAAAATGAGATCTGCAATGCCATTCTTTATTTTGATCGTTGCTCCCTCTCCTTGACTTAGAAACCAAGATTGAAATTGCGGAGAGCACCAGAGCATCATTGAAAGCAAAAGGAAAAGGACATGAAAGTGACAAAATGAAACGAGTTTTTTCGCCTCCTCAATTACCAGTTAATCCAATGTATCTACAACTAGTAGTAACCTCGGTTCGTACTTCACGTGGTAGCTTTGCTTGCTACAGACAGGTTCATGTATACCGCCCGAAGTGATGGCATCTTATCAGTTGGCAGACGGCGACTGTAACACCTAATCGTGAGTCTATCATCTGGCATCATTTCGATCTTATCAGATTTTATCAGATACATCAAATTGAGATTTATTTTTGATTGAACGTGATCTGCAATACGATATTAAAATAAAGTACGATCGAATCTACTTCATCTCAATAAATTCGCTGCTACGATATAAAAAAATAAATTATTTCTCTAACAATTCTGCCATATGTCATTCAGATTTGTCTCTGAGGTGTAGGCTATTTGTTTGAACCCTCATTTGCATTTCTACGCAAACAAGGCCAATTACCTCTGCTAGAGCCTAAGCCGTAAGAAGTATGTATATTCAGCCTCAAAATCGAATTTCTGTTTGACGATATCTTGCGGTTCCGCTGTCAACTGTTACTTAAGCAAATCTCTTTACGACTGTTCATTCCACTAGGTTTAAACATTGTCAATTAGCAGCTGGATCCGAAGCCATTGCCGGCCACCTTTTCAACGTGGAAAACCGGAACATTCGTTCGTGTCTGACGTGGCAAACGGATGCAATACAAACTCTTTGAAAGTGTTACTTCTCCGAGTTTCGCGTATTCGGAGCGAATCTTCCATTCCTCAAAAATGAAAGCCAATTGTGTCTTCTAAAATTCCCATCAACTTCATTGCCGTGTTTCGAGCAAGAAATGTTTGCACCAGATGGTCTTACAATCCAGTGGTTGAAGGAAATACGACGTTTGATGCCATGATTACGAACACTGTGTCGGTTTAAATATACTTATTCGTCTCGTCATCACCATTGGATAAAAGACTTTCTATATGATTACATGATGGTCATCGAATCCCGATTGACGGTTCGGCGCTGCAAATACAATAGACCAGGAAAAATCCTTCACTTACCTTGAATTGTTGCCTTGAACTGTTGATCAGCAAGCGAAGACAATGAACTTGTATTCAAATGGGCAACCAGACGATACGCCCTTCCACACCCTCATGAACACAAGATTTCGAGAATGCTTTATTCAGAGACTACTAAAGACTGTTGTTATTGATCCTTTCATCCATATTTATAATTACTGTGACCTTCTTTTCTACAACAAGCCTTTAAAAGGCATAAAGAGTTCGTCTGGGTCGACCCTGCATGCCACGGTTTTCTTAGCCGACTTCACCACTATCTAAATGTAGCAGGTTGATAAAT